>PVJL010008765.1:0-63632 GCA_004026885.1 Lyroderma lyra
AGAACCAGCACACCTCTGTGAAGGGTGTACAAGTCTGAAATCACGTCAAACCCGAAAGTTAAAAGTAAAAGAGGGCCACTTTAAAAGTCACGGAAAACAACGAGTAGGATGAAATAAAATGAACATGGGAGTCGGTGCTCTCCCATTTGAAGCACACGACTTGCCTGGGACCTGACCAACCGCCTGGGAGCAGGGTGGGAGAGGAGGAGGAGGGCCTTCCTGGGGAATGGAAACACTCACAAAGGACAGAGGGCTGTTTGCAACCCAAATGCAGAATTTCAGAAGCATAGAGAGGGAGTGACTGCTTAATGGGCACGGGGTTCCCTTTCAGGGGGTGATGAAAATGTTCAGGAACTAGATAAGGTGCACGACATTGTGAATATTCTAAATGCCACTCGAATGGTCCTTTAAAATGGTTCGTTTTGTTATGTGAATTTCACTTCGAAAGTGGCGGCTGTGGTGGTGGCCCCATCCCCAAATCCTCCCACTGCATTTTGGAAGATTTGGGGTTTTGAAAGTTATATTGAAATGCGAAGTGGCTGGAGGCGACTTGTGGAAATTCGCCATCCTGGAAACTCTGTTTACCTACTTTTAGACTCTTTGAAGGACCTCAGAATTCTTGCTGAGGGGAAACCCTGAACTTCTGACCTACCCAGAGCCCCTCCGAGCCAGTTCTCCTCCCCTGTGGGAACCGGTGGGCGCAGGGTGACTGGGCTCCCCGCCTCACCTGGGACCGCGCCCTCCAGCACGCGGCCAGTGAACACCTCCTGCCCGAACACAGGCCGGTTGTCATTCTGATCCACAACCACAATCTCCAGGTCCGTGGGCTCCTCCAGGGTGGATCCTCCCAGGTCCAGAGCGAAGGCCCTTAGCTGGTCAAGCAGAGAGCAAGGGCTGACTGACCCCCAGATTTCCGTGGCTCGCAGGAGGGCCATGCAAAAGAGACAGCGAGTGCAGGCTTTCTGTTTCCTCATCTCCCTCCCCACGGCTCCTTCTCTCAGACCTCACAATCCCAAACCCTCTGAGGGGTGGGGAGTGGGCAGAACTGGCTGTGGACGGAGCGGGCGACACCAGTATCAGGTGGTGCTTTCCCGGAGGCGGCGCCCACCCTTGCTGCAGGCTGACAAGTCTTCCCTGTTGTCAGAACTAAGCACTTCTCCACGGAGCCTCGCTTTGCCGCTCTGTTAAATGGGGATGTAATCCTGAACCCCTGCTTCCTTGGGCTGCAGGCCCTAGTCCCAAATCCCTGCCCCCGCCCCCTCAATTAAGGACACCAGATCCTGCTGGAGAAGGGGTCTTAGCCAGACTTAGGAACAGAAGCCTGGGGGGCGGGGGGCTTCTGGGGGAGGCCCACCCTGAAGCGGTCTGTCTTCTCCCGGTCCAGCATGGCGTTCAGGTACACCTTCCCCGTGAACTTGTCGATGGAGAACACGCCCCGGGGCTCCTCATCCACACCAGGCCCCTGGATGCTGTAGATGACACTGCCCAGCTGCTGCTTGTCGGACTTGATCTGCCAGGGCAGGAAATGGGCTGGGGGAGGTGCCCCCAGGGGAGGGTCCCTCCCTCTCTGCAGCCTCGGCCCCGCCCCCAGCCTCTGGCCGAAAGCACACACCTCTGGGGACCCAGGTGGTGATGGCGGGGGCACAACCAGCTTCTGCTCAGCCCACTCTAGCCCCTCCTGCTCACCTGCACCAGTGTGTAGGGGAGGCGCTTGTGGTTCTCGGACACACTAATGGGGGGGATGACCCAGGCTCTCCGCACACGGCTCAGTGTTGGTGCCCGGCGCCAAGGAAACAGGGTGCTAGGCCTTCTCAGCCCCAGGACCCCCAGTGACAGGCCCAGGCTCTGCAACAAAGACGAACAGCTGAGTGAGCCCAGGGAGCAGGCAGTACCAGAGCTCCCTGCCCCCACTGGCCGAGGGCGAGTGAACTGTCTCCTCCCTGGCGGGCAAGAGGCACCTTGACCCCCATCAGAACCCAGAGCTCATGGCCCTGGGAGGCCCCAGTAGCCACAGCCCATGCCTGGAGCCCCCAAAGCCCAGCGTCTGTCTCTTTCCCTCACCTGGGAGCCCTGATCCCAGGGGCCAGGACTTGTCACAGTCCCTGGATAACTGGTTGGACTGACCATGCAATGCCCCCTCCCACCATGGGGCCCAGGGGAGGCTCAGGCGCCAGGGCCTGGAAGGCATGGTGTGCCGGGGTAAGCGACTGAGAATCGGGGGCTGGGAGACGGGCCTGGGAGGGAGGCGAGTGGTGAGTAATGGGAACAACAGCTGGCCTGGCCGGGGCCCCTCCGCAGCGACCCTTGTGGATAAAGAGTGTGGATAACAGGATGGGGGGGGTGGCAAGAAAGGTAGGTGTGCCCCTGCTGCCCCCTCCACATGGCCGGAACTGTCTGAGGTGGGGGTGTAGGGGCTCCTGGCTGGTGGGCTGGGGCTGTGGGCGGGGTGGGGGACAGGCACCTGACCATCCCGGGCCTCCTCACTGTTTGAATTCTTGAGGGTTGGTAGAGGTTGACCAGACCAACACTTTTGTCAGAAGAGGCCCAGAAAAGGGCAGAGGCTACCTGAGATGCCAGAGCACCCCCCGACCTCCCCCATCCTGTTCTGCTCTTCTCCCAGAACTGTGGAACTAGGTGCCATTTTCACACAAATTCTTTGGCTCCTGAAATGTGGGGACCCACAGGCATGCTCCTCCCTCCTTAATCCACCCGCCGTGGTGCCCCGTGTGTGATGACCATTCCCCACCCCCAAGTTGCAGTGCCCGGCATGTGGGGCTGCAGAGGGAGGACAAGCATGTGGCAGCCATGGTCTCCCCGCTGTACCCTAGGGGTGGGGGCATGCAGGCATGGGCCCAGACCCTGCCCCATGATCAGGCTGTCACCACCCACTGAGCTCTGGGATCAGAAGGAGGGGTGTGTTCAGTACGGAGCTCTCTCCAGACCCACAGCCAGCTCCCTGTCATCACAGATAGCCCCGCCCCACCACTCAGATGGGAAACTGAGGCCAGAGAAAGGGCCCAACCTATGTGTCAAGGGGAGCTGGCAGGAGCCCCACAAACACACCTCATTAGGGTGTCTCTGGTTTAAATTTGTGGTCTTTGCACAGACTGGGTGCATGCTGGCCTGAGTGCAGGCTCAGGCACAGAGGTATTGGGGGCCCCTCATGCTCCCCCAAATCACAAGTGAGGCTGATGCTGGTGCAGCTCTTTGTGGGCACAGAGTCTGGCTGGACCTGGATCTGGATAAGGGCTGTGAGGGCCTGGGGGAGCAGGAGGGAAGAGGGCTTGGTCACCTGCTGGTGCCCAGTTGGGTTTGGCTGCAGGAGCATGCGAGAAATGCCCCCTGCCACAGCCTGTCCATACCCCACCACCATTTGCAGCTGCCCCCTGCCCTGCCTTCCCCAAAGTCCAAGGCCGGGCAGGCCAGCTTGGGTATGCAGAGGGGACACCCGCTCCCAGCCCCCTTCCTAGCCACCAGCTGTCTGTGCCCCCAGGGAGGACTCTGGGAACGGTCTGTCCCCACGCAGGGTCTCTTGTTCCCCGAGACCTTCTTAATGGGACCCTCTTCTAGCCAAGGTGGACACAGGGTGACTTCCGGGACCCCTCCAAGTGGGGTGCAGGCTCCCTGGCTGCCCTTCTTCTCAACTTCTCAAGACCCACTTCCGGCCACCTGGTCCTGTTGACTTCCGCTTTCTCTTCCCGGTAGTCTGCAGAGGGGCAGCGAGGGATGGGGTGGGCTGGTGACCTCGGGAGGAGGGAGTGGTGGCTGCTAAGTGGGGGTGCTTAGGGGTGGGGCAGGAACAGAAGGCTGCTCTTCTGTGTAATCCTGTCACCTCTCCTTTCCTCCATAGCCTCCCCTTCTGCCCAGGGTTTGTTCTCTGCATGAAGGGCTGTTCTCAGACACGCTGCTGCCAGAATGGCAGGAACATCCAAACTAAAGCTGACCTCTCCCATGGCCCTACGCTACCTCCCAGTTCTGGAATACTCCTCCCACCACCTCGCCCGAAATGCCAGAGCCACGTCATCTGCAGGACCTGAAGTCCAGGTAGCAGAAACCTGGTTTATAAAAAGGACCAGGTGGCTGTCCAGGTCTCCTGAGCTCCATATAGCCAGACAGATGGCAGCGCTGGCCACTGAGCCTGCCTGGGGCTTCTTGCCAAAACCACCCAGGCACAAGCCACTTCCAGGTCACAATGTCTTCCCACCAAGTGGAGGGAGCTGTCACGATGCTAGCAGGGGCAGTGCCTGTGTCCTGAGCACTTGGAGACGGCTCCAAGCTCGCATACTCCCTTACCCCTCCCTCTCCTTCTCTCCCTCCACCCTCCCCCTCTAGACCCTCTCTCAGCCCTCACAGCCCCTAGGAACAGTGGTGATCACCTCATTTCACAGCTCCCCAGAGTGAGCATCATGGAGGCTGAGCCATTCGCTCAAGGCCCCAGAACCAGAACACAGCAGAGCTGGGAGCCACGGGGAAGCCAGCATCTGAACCTTGAAAACACAGTGGTCCCGCAGAGCCCACCCTGCCCTGACTTCAGAGTGTGTGGTGGGGGCGGGGTAGGGGGGCCGCCCAGCCCGCGGGTGCTCCTTGGCCTCAGGCTCTTGGAGGGGTCCTGGAGGACACACTCTGCGCTGTCCAGCTGCTGCCACACCTGGGCTGGCCAACATGCCCCTCAGCCCACCACAGAGCCTCTGGCTGCCCCTCCCTGCCAGTGGCCTCAGTGGACTCTCCAGGGTGCCCACCAGCTTGGTGTGGGGCCAGCAGAGTCGAGGCAGAGTCTGGGAATTCTGGGTCGCAGTTGGTCCCCAGCCCGAGTTCAGGAGGTCAGCAGAAGCCACAGAGCTTTGGCAGGGGCCCCTCGCCCAGATCAGAGGCTGTGGTGGGTGGGGTGGATGGGCTGGGCCGCAGCCCACTTCCGGAGCTTTTCTCTGTTTGTCCTTTGTCCTCTCATCAACCCCTTCCCAGAAGACGTGGCTAGCTGGGGGAAGGAGCCACTTGGGAATCTTGGGACAAGGCCACAGGGACAAAGCCAGCTCACACAGACTGCAGCATGTGGGCAATACCTTTGAGTGACATGTACCCGCATATGCTGCCCACCTTGCTGTCCCTCGTGCCGAGCCAGAACCAGGCGTCATGGACCCACTGCTCCAAGCGGGTGCCCACACTCACCCTTGGCCTGCCTTTAACCAAGAGCCTGAGAATACTCTGGAAGCCCCAGTGACACCAGGGTCACTGCCCCTCACTGAGGTCTGCCCCAGCCCTGGCACCCAACCCAAGGGCTGCCAGGTGATGAAGCTCCCATCACGAACAGGGCACTTGCTGCAGCCAGGCGGAGTGGCGAGTCCCTTACGGACACCCCTGTAGAGGCAGCATGCGTTAGAACACTCAGGTGGTCCTGGAGCCCACGGGATTCTTGGGAGTGCTGGGGAAATAGGGCAGGCACCAGGCGGCAAGGTGGGGACTTCAGGCCAAATAGCCTTGATGTGGCTCCCGCCCCACAGGACAGTCCCTCCATATCTCGGGGGCTCCGAGTGTGGAGTGACACCAGGGCCCACAATGAGGACCAGACAGAGCACACAGTGAGCATCCTTTCTGTTCAGAAGCAATAGAGACAAAGTACCCAACCTCTGGAGGGGCCTGCCAGCTGCCCCTTGTCCTCTATAGGCGTAGTTCTGGAGGTTCAGAACAAAGAATTACAAGGCACAGCCCATCTCCCAGGGACCTGGGAAGAAAGCTGGGCATGTGACTGGACGCTCACCACCCTGGGAAGAGAAGTGGGTGACTAGGGAGGCAGGGTGGAAAGTGAGGAGACCCTACGCCCCCTCCGGGCACTGTGGACTCTAGGGGTCCCCTGGTGAATGGCACGCAGGGGACCTGGGCTTGGGCAGGATGTTTGCTGACTGGGGCCCAGCTCCTTGGAGCCCGTCCACAGTTGCACTGCCTGAGTTGGATGAAGGGGAGCAAACATTTTCTAATCCACCACCCACTTCCTGGTACAGTGGGGAGAACCTAACAAAACGTGATGCAGCAGCAGCTCAGGGAAGGGGTTCTGGGTAGATAGATGTCCCTCCGAGGTCCTGGGTTCTTCAGATTCTAAGAACCAGGCAGGAGGCCTGTAGTCTGGTGGAGCTTGGGCTCAGGGGAGAGGCCAGGTGCCTTCGAGGTCTGGACTTGCAGCAAGTTTCTGGGGCCTGAGCCCCTTCCCCCCAGGCTGGAATCCGGGTCACACCATTCCTGGATGGCCTGGCGGGCATCAGACATGCCAGGAATGGACCCAGCTGTCAGCCTGGCCCAGAGCAGTACCCCACCCCTCACCCACTGTGCTTCCCTCCAGCTGCTGCAGGCTTCAAGGAAGGAATGAGGACGGCCAGGCAAAGGGTGGTGGGGAGGGGACAAACTGCCACAGTCGAACTGCCACCAGGCTCCAGTTTACATTGGAGAGGACAGTAGTCCAGGAGCAGACTTCCCCCTCTGTCACCGTTATGTCATCCTGTCCTAGAGGTGAATCTGTGATGGGTGCCATCCTATTCCAGGCACTTTTCCACTTTGCCTTGGGGGTCTTCACACTTTGCAAAGCCCCCCGGGGTAAAGCTCAGGCCCTACCTTCCTTCCAGAGACCCTGGGGCTCACTGGCTGGACACAGCTTGGGGCCCCTCCCAGCAGGGTGTGGTGGGTCCACTCTGAATCATCTACGATGTTACCCCCAATCCCTATACCACCCAAGGTGGAGTGGGGTCCCAGAATAAGCCCAGCTACTGCTGATGCTGTGGGTGGACGTGGGGGCAACAAAGGTCAGTTTGAAAATACACACTCTAGGCCCCAGACATGAGATTTTAGGGGACACAGGCAGGGGAGGGGCACGCCTCATCTAAGGCAATGAATCTGTGTGCTGTGATCTCCAGCCACCCCACCCCCCACCAGCCCCTGCTGGGCCTGGGGCCAGCCTGTCTTGAGGGCTCATGGAGGAGGCGCAGGAGTGTCCAGGGGCAACCACAGGACCCATGCGGTTGGACAGGAGAGGACAAAAGTCTGAAAGATGAGCTGGGTGGAGGAGGGATAGGCAGGGTTCTGGCAGATAGTTAGGCGGGTCCAAGAGAGATGCTTCCCTTGCTCCCCTCATACCGGAGCTAATTTCAGGACTGAGTGTGGGAACTTGAGCAGCCAGCCCCCCACTGACTGGCGCCCAACCCCGACCTGAATCCCCAAGCCTCCAGCTGTCTGGAGGGGAGGCATTCTTCAGTGGCCCTGGGGGAGGGGAGAGGAATCTGAGAGGGATCAACTCCCCTTCTCTGCAGCGGACACTTGCAGACCCAGAGGAAGGGTCTGCAGGAATGTGCCTGCTCCTAGGTCAAATGGGGAGGGAGCACGGGAGGCGTGGAGCCTTCTGGAGTGGATCACAGTGAGTGTGGGCATCCCAGCTCTGCAAGGGTATGCTCTCCTAGCAGAGGACGGGAAGGGTGCAGGTCATAGGCAGCTAGGTCGTGCTGGGCCAAGGGTGACTGAGTCTGTGCTGAACCACTGGACATGGCAGCTGAGGACCAGGCAGTGGGGACACTGTCCAAAGGCAAGGGAAGAGGTAGATGGAGCTGTGGTGCTAGATACTCTGAGGGGCCAGCTGCTGGAGGGCCTGGCTGGCAGGCACCTGGTCAGCTGCCAGGGCAGAAACCTGAGCTGGCCAACTGGAACTAGGAGGTCTGTGGGAATTAGGGGGACTCAGGAAACCCTGGTGCTAGGTGCTGGGAAGCCCCCACTCTCCTTATCAGCATTCAGCACTGCCTGCTGAGCCTGGAGCTATAATAGTGAGCTGATGCCACTGCCCAGCCCTGGCCCTGGCCCCTGGCCTGTGACCTTGGCTCAACCCAGGCTCCTGAAAGCAGGAGACAACTGAGGCCACACGTTCCACTCCGGGGTATAACTTAGCACCAGCCCATTGCCTAGGGCATGAGGAGCTGTGGCCCTGCACAGGGGGTGCCCGTAAGTGGGGAGGAGGTGGTGGCCTGTGCTTCCTTCTACCCATCCTGCTTCCTCGTTGGGGAGGCTAGGCGACCAGCAGGGAGTGTGGAGGGTGGTGGGCTGTATGCTGAGACTTGGCTCCCCTGGGCACAGGGCACTCCCAAGGAAAAGTGGTTCCTGGAGGGTAGAGCCTGCAGCTGCCCCTGCTGGCAGGATACATGGATGGGGGCTTGGACTTCCCCCAAGACTAAAGAGTGTCATCTGCCAACTCCAACTCAGTTTGGAGTCCCTATAGAAATCTGGCCTCCTAGCTCCTCCAGCTGCGGGTACTCCTGCTGCTCCCTATTCTCCCAGCCCCCCACCACAAGACTGACTACCTCAGTTCCCAGCAGTGTTGAGGGGCACACCTCAGCGAGAAGGGCTGGCCTGCTAGGTGATCTCCTGGCAGCCCCCCAGCTGGCTCCCTGTCCAGTCTAGGCAGAGGTACTTACACTTGTCTTTAGACCTTCCCATCCCCAGGGAACAGAGCACCCTGGACAGGCTCCCCCTCCAGGATCCTCAGCTCACGGGCCCTCAATGGCAGCCAGGAGCAGTATTCCCTGGGGGAGCCTGGGGCACCCCCACTCTAAGATGCCTTTGGGCAGTGCAGGAAGGCATGAACCCTGGCCCGGTGCCCACGCCTTACCTGGGCCAGAAGCCCGAGGGTGAGGAGGAGCACGGCGTCCATGGGCTGGCGGCGGGTCGACGAGCCGAGTGTCCAGCCACGGGCCAAGCTGCACCTCCTGCTCTGAAAGAACCCGGCTGAGTGACAGCACAAGTGCGCGGGCGGTGAGCAGAGTGAGTGACTGCACGTGGCCGGGGCGGGGCCTGATGCTGAATGACAGCACAAGTGTGAGGGCTTGGACCCGAGTGAGTGACAGCGAATGTGTGTGGTGGGGGTAGAGTAGGGGGGCGGGAGGTGGAGCGTGCGGGCCAAGCGAATGATAGTACGTACACGGGGGTGGGGCCTGGGGCTGAGCGACAGCACAAGTGCGCGGGCGGGGCCGGGGCGGGGCCAAATGAGTGACAATGTGTACTGGGTGGGGTAGGGGGGCCGGGCCAGGACTGAACAACAGCGTGTGTGGGGAGATGAGGAGGGGCGGGGATTAGTCTGAATGACAGCACAGTGTGTGTGCGCGCGCGCGCGCGTGTGTGTGTGTGTGTGTGTGTGAGTGAGTGAGTGTGGCCTAGGAAGAGTGACAGCATGCATGCGGGCGCGGGACCTGGGCTGAGGAACACGCACATGTGTGGGCGGGGTGAGAAGATGAATGACAGCACAAGACTCCAGAGGGAGGGTCAAGGGCTGAGTGACAGTACTGCAGGGGCGGGACGTGGGGCGTTGATAACAGCAAGTGTGCGCAGAGGTTGGGCGGGTCAGGGACAGCATTTTGGGAGGCCTCACGCGGGGCTGAGGGCGGGCCCTGGAGGGGCCAAGGAGTCAGGCAGCTGTCCTGGGAGGCCTGGTTCCCAGGGTCAGGCGGTGGAACCAAGCCTGTTAGAAAAGGCAGCGTTCGGTTGAATTGGGCTAGGGAACCAGAGTAGATTCTATTCTTTTCTTTTTTTCCTTCTTTTCTCTTCTTTCTTTCTTTCTCCCTTCCTTTCCTTTCCCTTCCTGGTCCCCAAACTCCTCAGACACATACCTGCCTCAGGGCCTTTGCACTGGCTGTTCCTTCTTCCTGGAATGCTCTTCCCCATTCTCTTCCAGGCTTACTGCTGGCTGCCTTGAGGGCTTTATCTAATAGCATCTCCTCACCACCCTATTAGATATTATCACTGCCTAGCATAGGCATCTCACATCTATGATCACACTTGCCAAATTTGTTCACTGCCTGGGGTCGAGCTCCCCTGGAGCTGGGATGTTCCCTTCTGATTCCCAGGGCTAGCCCAGAGGAGGGCCAGGCACAGACCCAGCCTTCCCCATCCCAGTCAGAAGCCCTTCCTTCCTGCTCTGGCCTCTAGTCTCCTTGGGTGGTAGTTATTTGGTTAGGATCTTATCACTCTCCTCAAGACTCTACATGCCTGGTGTACATGTGTCTCTCTCAGGCCCAGCACGATGTAAGCAAAGGAGGAAGAGGGAAGGAGGGGAGAAAGGACCCTGTGTACCAACAAGCTTTCATCTGAACAGGAGCAGTGGGGAGTGAGGTTGCTGACCAGCCCCTGCCCTAGTCCAGGGAGTCCAGGTCTGGGTCTTCTCTGTTGTAGGAGCAGCCAAGGGGCCTCTGCTCTCTTCTCCAGATTGCTGGGCTGCTGAGCAGGTGCAGCACCATCTGTGCCCTTGGCCTGCTTTGGAAGGAGGCCAGGCTGCCTGGAGGAGGCTCTGGCAGTGATTGTGTCCCTAGCATTCACTGTTCCAAAGTGGGGGGCGGGGAGCCCCCTCCATCTCCAGGCTCTGAAGCCCTGGGCTGGGGAGCAGCCCTTGGGGACCACTGTCTTGCCTCTGAAGGTAGGGACTCCAAAGAAGAAGCCCTCTGAGTGCTTTGTGTTTCTGCCTCCTGGTACTAATTTAGGAGTGGTGTGGGGGATGGGATGGCTGAGTGCCTGTCCTCCTCACCCTGAAAGAGGCAGCCCTTGTCCCCCTGGGTAACCTTAGGCACCCTAACCCGGGGTGGGCAACAGGGCCCTCTCCCTGCTGCTTTTCCATCCTTCCTCTGCCTTGCTCTTGGCCATGTCTCCTAGGGTACGGGGGGCTCCAAGGTGGAGGGAAAGCTAGGTCGAGTCATGAGTGAACCCCAAGTCTGGGGAGGGGCCTCTGGGGAAGAGGTGTGGTGCCTGGGCCAGGGCAGTCGTTCTGCCTGCCTCAGTTTCCTCTTTGTCCAAGGGAGGGGATTGGAGCCCGTGGACCAGGAGGTCCTGTCGGGCGCTGGTCCACCCCAGGTCACAAAGGGCCAGTTCGCTTTTCTTCCTAATGAGGGATCAATTCCTTAGTTTTCTGGTGGACTTGGGGCACCAGACCCTCTGGGTTCTCCTTTCCCACACACCAAGCCTGCAGCTCTGACACCCCCCCCCCCCCCCCCCCCCCCCCCCCCCCCCCCCCCCCCCCCCCCCCCCCCCCCCCCCCCCCCCCCCCCCCCCCCCACCCCCCGGTCAGGCCCACCTTCTCCTTTCCCACCTCTGTAGCCTCCCTCAAAAGTTCCAGGTCTTGGCTCACACCCTAACTCTGCAGACCCGCCCTCTGGCCCCCGCATGGGGGTTGTGCCTAGGAGGGAGGGACGCCCTTGTGCCTGGAAGCCCTAGGGCTTGGAGTGGAGGGGCGGGGCGCACAGTAGGCGGGGCCCGAGGTTCCAGGTCACACCCCACCAGGTGGCGCAGGAGCCCTATAACCTCAAGACGCTACACACCAGCTTGGTGATGTCTGAGCCTTCGCGGTACTGGGGACTTGGCGCGGAGCGGAGCAGGGATTGTGAAGCTCTCGCGTCCACCAGAGCCCTGATGAAGGTCAGGGCCGATCCCATGCTGGCTCCCCTGGGTGACTCCTCTTGGGCAGTGCCTGCTACGTCTTGGGCACAGGGACCTGGTTGGGCAGGACTGAACCTGCCTGCCTTCCAGGGACTGATACAGACAGGGTGCACTGGGGTCTGCCCACTAGCCTAAGTGAGTGCACTTGTGAACCGGGAGGAGGCTGAGAGGGCAGCTGGCTACCCACTGGTAAAAGGCAAGGGACCAGGGTGGCCAGAGACCCATCCTTGGGACTCATTCTCTGTTTAGGGATTTTCATCTTTCTTATGATAAAACGCGGGTACTGACAGCCTTCAGCAGAGAGGTGAAGCTTTTATAACTTTAGAATAATAAGGTAATTATTTATATTAGAATAATACTGTAATTACACAGTGAAATAAGAATTATTACGTATAAAAGTATGTAGGTTTATATGTAATTGAACACAAGCATATAATACACACACACACACACACACTTCTATGAGGCAGGGGCTTCTCTACGTGCAGGTAAAAAGAAGGCTTAACAGGCGCTGGACCGATGGTCCAAAATACACTCCCTGAAGCCAGAACCTGCGACGATGTCACTGTCTGTGAGAAAGGTACCTTGATTAGGAGATGATCCTGAATTGTCTGCGTAGGTCTAATCCATTCACAGGAGCCCTTAAAAGCAGAGAATGATTGGCTGGTGGCAGAGAAATTTGTCAAGAGGGAGAAATCAGAGATTTGAAGTGCTCGAGGGACTAACACAGCAGGTGGTGCTGGTTCTGAGATGCAGGGGCCACGGGAAGATCTCTGGAAACTAAGGATGGGCCAATAGCCAGTGAAAAGGGCACCTTAGTCCTACAACCTCAAGGAACTAGATTCTGCCAAGGATTTGAATGAGTCTGAAGCAGATTTCCCCTGCCATCCCCCTGTCCCCACACCCCCAGCTCCAGGTAAGAGCTCACCTAGCTGACACTTTAGCCTCTTTGACTGGGTCTAGCCAACTTAGATGCCCATCAGACTTAAAGAAACAGTAAATAAATCTGTGTTGTTTCAGCCCCTAAGTTCGTAGTGCCTTGTTCTGACAGCCAGAGACCAGGAGCACTCAGGTTGAGTAACAGCAGTACCAGCTGGTGTTCACTGAGAGTCCGCTTGGCTCCTGGCATAATTGTGTGCATACACGGCTGCAGCCCATTTTGTGAACAAGGGTCAGTTAGGGGCTCATGACAAGGGGACAGTGAAGTATGAACACAGCTCCTTGGGCTGCACCAAGGGCCCCCCTACCCATCCACCCAGTGTTTTAAGTTGCTGTGTGTGCAATGGATGCCTGGACAGAGGGTGGACATTGAGAGGAGGGGGAAGAATGCCTGGGCATTCAGGAGGTGCTGGACAAGGAGGTGATCCTGACACCAGGCGCTAAACGGGGGGGTCGGGTGGGGGGACAGGCTCCTTGTGGACATGAACTGCAGTACCCGTGGTCATCCAGGTAGAGGTGCTCAGTGGGCATTTGCACATAACTACAGTAAAGGCTAAAGGATGCTCCTGGAAGCCCAGGCACTGTTCTCACCCCAAATGTGGCTGGTCCCTCTGGGGCCCCCATTTTACAGGGAATTACCCAGAAGCCCGAGGAAGCCGATATAAGTGGGACCTGGCCAGGAGCCCAGGCTTACCAGCTAGGTATAGGGCCCATGCCCTTTCCGTACTCAAGCCTGGCCTGGAGGTTGGGAGACAGGCTGGGTGGAGGCAGACACTCCTTCCTTCCCTCTTTTTCTCCCCTCTCCCTTCCTCCCACAGTTCCCCTGTGCCAGGCTTTTTCCAGTCTTTGGGGCTTCAGTGCTGAGGAAGAGTCCTTGGGAGGCCACCCTCCCAGGGTAGTCAAAGCACCAACAAACCCTAACATGGTGAGGCAGCGTAAGTGTGTCCTCAGTGGAGCTGAGTAAACGTGGGTGCGATGGATGCGAAATGTGTCGGGGGATGAAGGGGTGGGGCAGATCTGGAAAGGTCCTGAAGGCCTGCCTGATCCCCCTGGCCTGAACGGGGCAGGGAGATCCTACAGAGAGCTTCCCATCCGTTCAATTCGTCCCAGGGTCAAAGGATGGTAGGTGGGCTGAAGTGTGGAACATCAAGGAGATGCGAGGGTTGGGGAGAGGCCAGGCTGGAGGCCCCTGGACCCAGCTCCTGGTCTGGGGAGCACAGGGCTTGTCACTGCCCTGGGTCCAGGCCTCGCACGCCCTCTGGCGGCCACTGAGCACAGTGCAGGCAGAGGCCTCCTTGGACGGTCCAGGACCAGGAGGCACACGTCAGGTTTTGGGGGATCTTGTCTTGGTGAGAAGCCCAATGACACCTCCTAAACACTTGCACAACAGTCATTCTCAAACAATGCTTTTAGTCTTGAGTGCTCAAAACAATATGGATGGACAGACAGCAGATAGAAGCTGAGGGGCTCTGTGGCCTTGAGGACTTGGGAGTAAGGAGCCCACAGCTGCTGATGTAATGTGACAGGGAGCTGGGCTTCAGCAGGTTTTGTCCCAGACTCCTTCCAGGGCTGTACCTGAGCTGCAAGCACCCACTTGCTGGGACTGGGATCCTGTACTGCTGAGCAGCAACTCTGACACAGGAATGGAGAACCCGGCCTGTGGCCCCAGCTCACTAGACAGTTTCCTGTCTCCTTTAGGTGATAACCAGCCCCAGCCAGACTTGGCCCAGGCACTGGTATGGGCAGGTGCTTGCCTAGGGTAGCAGAAAAGAGCTGGGGTGAAGGCCAGGGTCCTAGTGGCTGCCGCCATGCCAGTGGATACCAGCAGAGGGCAGTATGGCTCCAGGAAAGCAGGGCAGGGGAGGCAGGACGGTGGGCTGGAATGGAAAAAGGCAGCAGCCTGGGCCCCTCCCTCCCCCTGAGATGGTCCCTGGCTCTTGCTCAGGGGGCAGCTGGGAGTGTCAATGGGCCCTTCTCATCCTCACCCTGGACACACCTTTCCCTCACACCTGCTCTTCTGGAAATGCAGCCCCCACAGTGACATCGCACCCCCTTGTCCTTCCCAGGGTAGAGGGAGCCCAATATGGACCCGTCTTCCCAGGAGGGATCAAGGGTCTGCTAGCCATGGGGTCAGCATAGAATTCTGCCCACGTCCACTCCAGAGAGGGCCTCGGGTTGCCAGCCCTTCCCAGGCTCCTGGCCAGGCAGCTTGCCTAAGGTCTCACCCTGGCATTGGCCCTGCAGCCAGCCTCGCCTCCTCCCCATGGCTGGCCCGAATGTTCTGGGGTAGCCGGGGTCAAGCAGGCCAGCAGAGGCTTTTGGAGAGCATGGCCTCTGCCAAGTGGCACTGTTATCAGCCCAGACCCGGCCTTGATGTGGAGGGCTGGGGGACCAGTGAGGCTCAGGGGAGTAGGCCTGGCCACAGTGATGGGGGCATGCATACAGAGCTAGGTGGAGGGCAGGCCAGAGAACAGAGTCCCTAGACTCAGATGATTGAATTTTAAAGCAATTTGTAAGTTTTAACAGCTGCCCCCAGAGACTTGGCTTTGATGGAAAAATCAACTCAATGAAACCCTCACCAAGATGGACTGTGGCCAGGTGTGAGGCCACTCTGCCACCCAAGACCCCAGGGTGGGGGTGCAGGCCCTCTGTCCTTCTTATGCAGAGCCTCAGGGTGCTGAGGACCCAGGAGAGGGGTTGGTATGGGTGGTTGCCCTTTGAGTTGGGCAGGAGGGTGTGGAGGGCAGGGAGGGGTGGTGCAGACCCCAGGCAAGATGTTGGGGGGAGCAGGTTAGGGGGTGGGGAGGTACAAAGCAAGGTGAGACCTGCAGGGGTACGCATACCGACCAGGCCTCCATCACCCGTCTTCATTCCCTGGCGGCCTGTGCCGGTGGGGCCTGGCATGAAACGCCCCAGATGGGCTTCACATGCGCAGCAGGTGTGGAGGGAATGTAGTCGAGGGACCAGCGGGTTTCTGCTCCCAAAGCCGCCTGGGCCCTGGAAACAATCAGTTCCTTAGAGTGGCCTCAGGGAGTTTGTTTCCTATGTTGTCATAACACATGTCATTTCATTGGGCCCTTGGCCAGGGCCGGGGAGGGTCCGTGTTAGGAGGAAGCTGGTGGGATGGGCTCCAGGCACATGAGGCCACCTGGTGGCTAGCCCTTGCTGGCCTGGGGGAGGGGGACCAGGGTCTAGCCTCTCGGCACTGCAGGCTGCCTGGGGGTCTGCAGGGCCCGAGTCCCCTCTCCTGCCTCATTGTTGTTCCCACGCAGCCTGGAGAAGCCTCCAGCACAGCTGCATGTGGGCAACTCCTAAATCAGAGGAGTGAAGGCCAGGGAGAGGTGGAGGGGGCGGGGAGGCTGCAGAGGCTGTGTGCGCTGTCGCGTGGGGAGGGCGCCGGGAGGGGCGTGGGGGTCCCTAAGTCAGCCCAGGCAGTGCAGCCCCCCGCCCACCCCCAGCCTGCTCCACTGGGTGCTGGCACCATTGTCTTTCAATCAATATCAAGTGGACTGGTGACAGATTTGGGAGCAAAGAATCCCAAACAGCCCTATAAATCACATTAATGACCATTCAGATGAAATCAATTGCTGTAATGGAATCAATTTAGTCTGACGATATCATTGCTGCATTTAATCTCACCCTCCCTTCGTGGGCCACTGGTGAGCGAGAGGCTCCCTCACCCAGGGGCAGGGTCTCCACAGGGCTGCTATGTTTCCCCCTCCAGTGACAGGCCCCAGGAGAAAGGTACCGGGTAGATGGGATTAAGGGGCCATGAGCCCTCTCCGTTGGCCTTTCTCCTCCAGAGAGGTGAACCTGGGTAGAAAGTCCAGGAAGGCAGCTGCCAGGTCGGGGCAAGAGCTGGTGAAGCCCCCCACGGCGGCCATGACAGCAGGCCCAGCTGCAGTGCCAGGTGAACTCAGTCGCTGGGCAAGGGCAGCCCAGGTCCCACTGAGCAGCGCCTGGCTAACTGCCTCTCTGCCTCTTTGGAGAGAATCAGAACGTGTCAGCCCTTCTCCTTGGTCCTGAATGTGGGGAGCAGACACCCCCTTCCCCACCACTTCTCGCTCGGAAGTGTCTAGTAGATAGCCAGGCTGCCCCCATGGCCCTCTGGCAGTTCGAGCTCAGAGGCACAAGCCTGAGCCCCTACCTCCCCCTCCTCTCTGGCCCATCCACTCATCCTCCTGTACCGCCATCCCGGCTGCTGCGCTGGAGGCCTGGACCACTCCAGACTCTTCCTTCTCCACCCTCAGAGCAAGCATGTGCCTCCTGGCTCTTCCCTCCTAAGTCCGCGGCCTGCCGAGCCGAGCCCAGCCCTGTGACTTTTCCAGACCATGCTCTGATCCTGCCCCTGCCCCTGCCCCTGCCCCAGGCCGTTCTATTTACCCTCACACTCTCCCCTGTTCTGGAGAGGACCCAGATTTCATTTCAGAGCACCGCCTCCCCTCCATCCTGTACAGGTGTCATCCTCTCGGCCAAGGGGGAGTGGGGTCCAGCAGATGTCCCCACTGTGCCTTGTACTGCATAGTGAGGCTCCCTGGAGGCAGGACCATACCTGCATTTAATAAGTAAACGGCACCTGACAAATATACACAAGTTCCAGGTAGGTACAGGAGGGGACTTCTGCAGAAGCAGCATTGTGACTTCATGAAGTGCCTCCATGACGTTCTCACCCTCACAATGATGGTGGGAATGCGGGCTGAGTGGCCATCCTGCTGGCAGCCTCCACCTGGGAGAGGTGACTGTACCTGGAGAAAAGGTGCCAGTGGGATGGGCTGACCTTGTCTGGCCTCGGCCTGGCCAGCAATTCCATTAGTCCCTGGGATGAAGTCACGGGAGGCGGCCCGAGGCTCTGTGACTGCTGACAGAAGAAGTAGTCAAAACTCTCTAGAGAGCTTGTCCTAGCCCGTTCCAACCAGATGAAACATCACGAACAGGGTTAAATAAATACTGAGGCTTTGCTGAGATGTCAGCATATGAGATGGAATGCTAAGGGTCCAGCCTGGCTGCCGTCTGCACACACGTGGGGCTGAGGTTAGTCACCCCCAGGGCAGGGTGGCCCCAGAGTGGTCCGGCTGCTGGAGGAGGCATTGCTCCAGCTGCATTCCCTGCGAGCATGTGCCCACCAGGGCCAAGTGCACTCCAATTGTGGATTTCCATCTGGAGAGGAACATCTTTACGCAGGGGACACTCGGGTGATGGGAGGGCCCGGAAACTGCAGGGGGAGGACGCAGGAACTGGAGCCACTGGTGAGTGAGGCAGAGCTTCCACCTGTGAGGTCGCACCATCGTGTCCAGGACAAGAAAATTTTAGCATGGACTGACCAGATGTCCCGTTTTAAATGGGACAAAAAACAACAGTACTGTCCCATTTCAGCCTGGTCTCACTGGGCTAAATTCAAGGTGTCAGTAGGCTGACGGTGCATACAGTTTGAAACAGGGCAGGACTCTTGTTTTCTGTCCCATTTAAAACGGGACGTCTGGTCAGCCTGCCTTAAATGCACCAGAGGAAAAAGGCCAATGGAATTAAAGACACGGAGGCCAAGAATGCCAGGAAGCAGAGGGGCAGAGGAAAATAGCTTCTATCTTGTACCAGATAGCTTGTCATTCAAGTGTGGGGAAATATAAAGACTCAGGTACACAAAGGTTAAGCGAGTTCGCCACTCAGATGCTTTTAAGAGAACTGTTACAGAGCATTATTTATTAAAGTGAAATCCACTGAGCCAACAAGTTGATAAAATGTCAGTAAATTTAACGATTGACTGTAAAAACAAAGCCTATTAATTTTTGTGTCCAAAACAAAACATGAAAAAAAAAAACAACCAACCCCACCTGAAACACTAAAGAAATACCAAGATGGTAGGGGAGCAGGTACTGAGAGGCAGGTTACAGCACGTTACAGTTTCTCCTTGGTTGGAAGAACTATAGACTTTATAGTATGTATTTAACATTTTTAAGGGTTCTCAAAGATTTAATTTCCTAATAAAGAGAAAAAAGGAGAGAAGTTTATTCATACAACAAAAGAGGAAACAAAAACAACAGTCATCACAAGAAATGCAATATATTCACTTGCCAAAAGACAATGATCAGGCTGGAGTTACAAACATCAGAGCTGGCTAGGCTGCTGAGAAGAGCCACTGACACCACACAGGGAGGTGGGTGGTTAAAGAATGCAAAGATGGACTATTTAAATACCAGCCCAGAAGCTAGAATAGCAATATTAACTTCAGACATGTATAATTTAAGGAGAAAACATGAATAGGGATAAAGAGAGATGCTAAGTAACACTCATCAAAAATATATAATAATCAAGTATAATATGGGCCTAAGACATAATGTTGAAATACATAAAGGAAAAACTGACAGAATGACAAGGAAAAACAAATAGCTCTACAACGAGGTGGGGATTTTAACACGCCTCATACTGAAGGGTCAGGCAGGCCAAACACGGAGGCACAGATGCACTGAAACAACCAAATTAACAAATTTAATCTGATAGAGTCTTTTCAATCTCTTGACTCTGAAACAAAACCCAGCTGCATAGGAAGACACCAAAGGGGTTTCAGATTTCAAAGACTGGAATCACATGGCCTCTGTTCTTAGGGAATTACATTGAAGCAGGAGGAAGATGGTAGATTGAAAATGTGCTTATGGGTTAAGAGATTAAATCCAAGTGGAATTCACCAAGTCTTTGGAACTGGAAGTGCCTCATAACAGAGCCTGAGTGATGCTCAGAGGGCAGCTAAAGACTTGGAATAATGAGGACGGGCTGATTGATACATCTGCCTTCACTGTAATATTTTTTTGTCACATTAGACATATCTGGATGTAACTGGTTCTGTGTAGGCACATGCGGTCTCCCCTCCATCATCCTTGACCTTGCACACACAGGTGCTCACATGTATCACCCAGTGGCCATTGAGATGGAAGCGTGCTCAGACATTTGGTTCAAACAGCCTGCTGTTAATCAATTCTTAACGGGAAAAAGTGCCTCCAATTGAAATTCACAAAATAATGCAAGCAGTTGAGGGTGATCAGTGTGTTGATGTGAGCACAGTAAGACACGGGGTGAGGCGGTTCAGAGGTGAAGACGCCGGGCAGGCAGATTCGAGTGACAAACCATGACGTGGAAGGCCTGTGACGGCAAGTGATCCGCTTCATCAAGATCGCGGTTGTGTACTGAATGAAGTGTGTGCTGATTTTTGGAGAAAAAATAATTATACAACTTTGAAAATAAATTATGTATATTTATTTATTTTTAAAAATTGCATAAAAATATCTCGTTCATTTTCTATTTAAGTGGAGGCAAAATTTATCAGCCTGCCCTTGTATTTATAAGAGCGAGCCAGAGAGAAGCCGGTGAGGGTCCAACCCAAGTCGCTGGGAAATGAGCACTAGGGTGATCCTGAGGCCGGAAGAGGGAGAAGGGTGACCGGAAGTTGATGAAACAAAAGAAACACAGTGAGGATTAGCAAACCAAAGAAAAAGTTACATTGACAGAGGTGGCAGGGCTGGTGAGGAAGAGACAGTGAGGACAGAAGTGTATTTACAGGCAGGACAGAAGTTCTAAGTCCTAAGAGGAGGCCGGGAATGACTTCATGCCAGTAAATCTGAAACCTGGATGAAGTGCATAGTTTTCCAGAAGATACAGTATGCAGGGAGTTCCCTGGTGGTGCAGTGGCTAAGGCTTCGATGCTCTCCAACGCCACGGCCTGGGTTCGATTCCCCGCCAGGGAACTGCCCACATTAAAAAAAAAAAAAAAAAAAAAAAAGACCGCAAGTCTCACCAGATTAATCTATAAATTCAATCACCTCCAATAAAATTTCCAATGAAGGCTGTTATTTTTTTAAAGGAACTTGAAGCTGCTCTTAGAATTCAGATATAAGAGCGAAGGGCCAAGAAGGGGCAAGGCTGTTTTGAGAAAGGACGTGGGGTGGGAGCCCTGTCCTAACAAGTGTCGGGACTTAGGGAGGAAGGTGGCAGCATCGGCAGCCTGAGGGAGTGGGACCGGACAGGAGGTGCGGGGCGGGGCACACCTGGACCCTTGGCAGAGAACAGAGGCCCCGTGCAGTGCGCTGGGGAAAGAGGGAAGACTCCGAACCCGAGAACATAGTAATTCCACATGGGAAAAGTCAGGGCCTCGTCACACGTGAAAATAAATTTCCAACGAATTAAGGGGCTTAAAGGAGAAAAACAAACCTTGGTAATTTTTAGAAGGACATATGGGGAAATATATTTAAGAGCTTGGAGTAGGGAAGGGTTTTTTAGACAAGAAAAACTCAAACCAGAAGAAAAGATGAATGCATTTGAATACGTTACATTTTTTTAAATTATGCACATTAATAGGTATTAAATGAAGTAAAAGGCAGCCACGTAACCAATGCATAATCAAGGAAATGACCAACAACCAAACAGGAAATGGGCAAAGAACATGAACAGGCAATTCACAGAATAAGAAACGAAAAGGCAAATAAACATGTTCAGAACGATTCCACCTAACTAGTAATTAGGGGACTGCAAATCAAAACAAAGACATTCCATTCCACACCCGGCACCGGCAAAAATGAGAAGTCTGTCAGTCCGCACTGGATGGAGGTGAGACTGGCATCTCACCTGTGCTAGAACGCATCTGCCCGGGCACGGTCTCTTTGGAAAGAATGAGGCGATATCTAGTAACCGAAGAGTCTGGTGCCAGCTGCTGCCAGCTCCCAGCACGTCCCCGAGCTCTTGATTTTGTTCTGGCTGTCATCGGCCACCGGGGGCCCAGGGGAAGCTGACACCTGGGAAGCTGACACCTGGCAGGTGGCTTCAGAGCTCCGATCTGTGTTGCCTGTGGACATTTATGTATCCCTGTGCGTGTGTGTATGTGCATGCATGTGCGTAGCATGTGTGTTTGTGTCTGTGCATGTGTGCATGTATACATGCACGTGTGTGTATGTGACCATGCACATGCATACCTTTATGTACTGAGGGTACCAAAAAATGTATACACATTTTAAGAGATGTTACTTATTACATAAATTCTGATGGTAACTACTTTGGGCAACCCTTGTAATTGCAGAAGTCAGATGGGACTTGTATTCATCTTGTGGTATCGGTATATATTGAGTACAAAAATTTTAATAGTTTTCCTCCTTTCTTAAAATGTGTATACATTTTTTGGCACCCTCTGTATATGTATTAAGCATGCACATGTATGCATATCCATTTGTGTATGCCCATGATTCTGTGTCTGTGTGTGTGCATGTACATGTGCGCAGGTGAGTATGTATGACTGTGGATGTATGTATGTCACTATGCGGTGTCCGCACACACACACAGGCATGTACACATCTGCGTATGTCTGTGTGTCCACGGGTGTCTCTATGCATGTGTGTGCATGTACGTGTGTGTAAAGGCAGCCAGTCTGGCTGGTGCAGAGTCTCGTCTTTCTCAGGAGTGGCTCTTCCCTGTCACAGCAGTGCTAACGGGAATGTCGCTGATGCATTAAGGATGCGCCTGCTTGTTGCTGCTGTTGTTTTAATGGTTTTATTGCTCGGTGGTGGGGAAAGGGCTGGCAGGCTGGAATGAAGGAGATTGATGGCTTAATGGCCCGTAGCCATTACAGAGTAATTGAATGGCTGTGTATATATGATCAGACTGTCAATGGGCGACGTGCACGGCAAGCTGATGACAGGGGCTGCTGGGTGGGCACGGCTTGGGCTTGGGAGAGGACCCCGGGGTGGACAAGGGCCACATGTGAAGGAATGTGCAGATGTCCTGGGG
Organism: Lyroderma lyra; assembly: GCA_004026885.1. Classification (NCBI taxonomy): domain Eukaryota; kingdom Metazoa; phylum Chordata; class Mammalia; order Chiroptera; family Megadermatidae; genus Lyroderma; species Lyroderma lyra. The sequence continues at coordinate 22,147 of PVJL010008765.1, forward strand.
CCAAGGGCTGCGCCCGACGCATACTCCGACATAGGTAGGTCATGTCCCGAAGCCTGCACGTGACCGCAAAACATAGTCCCTCATACCTGCGCCGGCACATGGACGCCCAGCCTCGTGTGCATGTGCCCATGGTTCTATTACACACGCAGATGGGCAGTGCACTCACTGTGTCTGCACACGTTACACACCCGTGTGAAGCCTCATGCACCAGCAGATGCAGAGATACAGCACCTTTGCAGAGGTCTGTGCCTATCTGGGCTGAGGACATGTTGTGCCTGGGTCAGGGGTCAGAGACTGGAAGTTCCTGTGCCTGTGGAGGTCACAGTTCCTGCAGAGGCCAGCTGGTCACCTGCCCAGTCCCATGCTGAGAGGGGCTCCATGGCCTCGGGGGAGAATAGGGAGGCAGGCCGGGGCCGTCATGGTCAGGTGGGAGCTGCCCTCCTGTCACCACTCTGCGCTCTGACATGGCTGTGCTGCAGGAAGGGCCCTGCCCCTCAGACGCAGTCCTGGCCCTGCCTGCCCAGGTCCCAGGGCCTGTCCTGTCCTGTCCTGTGCTCCTGCACCCTCAGGTCTGGGGGTGGCCCGTCAGCCCAGCACCCAGGCTCCACACCTCACCATGTGGAGAGGACCCTGAAAACCACGCGTTAGGGGCTGAGGGCCGAGATCGAAACCCCTCTTTACCCGCCCACTGCCTGTGCCGGGAGCTGGGAGGAACCTTCAGGAATGAGATTTCCTGAATCCTCCTTCCCCTGGGTGTCCTGTCTTCACAGCGGAGGAAACAGGCTCGAGAGGCACATGGCTGCTGTGGGGGTGCCCGGGCGTGTCCTTGGGGCCTGGCCACCCACTTCAGCACTTGCCCCAAGGAAGTGTCCCCAAGTTGGGACTGAAAGAGGGAAGGGAAGGGGTTGGCAAGGGTGGAGGCAAGGATGGATGTGAGCCTCCCACTCTGGCTCCCCCAGCCATGCCGTGGAGACCCCTCCCCAGACCCTTCACTCCTCTGCCCAGACGTCCCTCCAACAGCCTGTCTGGGCCTGTTTCCCATGTTCATCATTGCTTGAGGAAACATTACCTGTGACAAAGGACGCCTCAGCACCCCCCACACCACCACTTGGGGCAGAGGCCTCAGCCGACAGGACACTGGTTGGAGAGGACTCAGGAGCCACAGAGAGGCCACCTGCATCCACTTCCAAGAGAACTGTGTCACAGCCCTCTTTCTCTCCCTCTTAAAAAGTCAGCTAATGAGAGATTGGTGCCAAGATACAGGGAACGAGCCGCCGAAGAATCACCACAAGCCTGGAGGCTAAAAAGCACATTGTTCTCCCGAGTCTGGAGGTCCAGCACCTTCTCTGGGGCTAGAATCGGGTGTCCAGGGCTGGTTCCTCCTGGAGGCTCCCGGAGAGAACCCATATCCTTTTTCTCAGGCTTCTTGGCCCTCCACCTCTCCCTCCATCATCCAGGCCAGCAATGACAGCTCACGTGTCACTCCATCACGGCCTCTGGCCTCCGGCCCCTCTCCCATTGTTAGGACCCCGAATCAGCCCGTTTTAAGACTCTTTTGCCTCATGAAGTAACGTCCTCACAGGCCTGGTCCCAGGGAGCAGGACGGGGACAACTTTGGGAGGTCCCTGAATGTGAGGGCAGCGGGGGCACCCACAGGGACCCTGCAGAGGCAGGCCCAGGCTCCCTCGCGATGGCTGTGTTGTAGCTTCCGCAGCTCCTGATGTCCCCCAGTATGAGCTCCCAATCTGGGACGATGGGACCAGGCCACCCCAGGGATGGGCCACCACTGGCAGCTGAGCCGGGGGCCAGCTCCCTTCCCCCCCGATGCACCTGCACCAGGCTCCTCCCTGTGCCAAACATGTCTCGAGCATGCAACTACCCCATGTAGCCACCCCCTGCCCCTGGCCTCCTGTCCAGTCTCTTCTTCCAGGTTCCAACTCACAGAATAAGCCAAGGGGCCTGCCGGGTTCACCTGGGCCTGTGCTAAGGGGCAGGCTGCCCCACCTCCTTCCAGGGCGGCCCAAGACCACCTGCCCAGACTGGCTCAAATGACTCTTCCTCTGGAGTGCTCCCACAGTGCTCCGGGAGTGCTCCCGCGGGAGTGCCCATGCGCTCTGTTGCGATCGCCGAGGCCTGGTAGTTATTTGTGTGTCTGACCTCACCCCGCGGACAGAGCTGTGGAAGGTGGAACCACCAGGGCTTTGGGCCCACACGGCACGGGTCCCACCCCAGCCTTTCTCTTCACAGGGTCCGGGGACAGTCGCTCACCTCACCGGCCCTCAGTTTCCTCACCTACAAAATGGGCTGAGAGCCCTCCCCTCCAGGTGCCCACTTGCGTGGCTCCCAGGGCCAGGAGAGCAGCCAGTCCCATTGGGTTTGTGAACACGTTGGGGACCTGAGTGGGACCCTCACCTCGTATCCAGGTGGGCGGGGTCCCTCCCCACCATGCGTGGAGCCTGGCAGGTTCCCCCGGGTGAGGCAGGTGGTCGGCCCCTCCCTGCGGCCATCCATCTCCTGGCTTTATTAATGGCCTTGTCAGCACGGCCTGGGACGCTCGCGGCTGTCTGCAGTGATAGATCGCGAAGCGCTTCTGCTGCTATTTATTCTCCAGTGACCTTGTCCCCCCATTGTTGCACGCGTAAGAGTTATGAATGTGGGACATGATAATTTGATATTGATCTATTTGGTGAGCTAAGGATTTACTGCATCCTTGATGTTTTAACAAAGGATACACTTGACTCCCAGGCAGGATAAAGGGCTGCTCTCACCACTGCTCACAGCCTGGTGGGAGGGGATAGCTGGCCTCGGAGGGCATAGGGGTCCTGGTGAGATGTGGGCTGCTCTGGCTCAGGAAGGTTCTAGAAGGGCCACCAAGCAGCCCTGACAGTGTGCACAGGACCACAATGACAAAGGTGACCTTGAGAAACTCACCAGAGACACAGAGTCCACAAGGAGAAAGACAGACCGCACTGCCACCACCAACGACACGGAGATAGGGGGACATAGGCTGAATGTGCATGGGGCAAGGGACTGTGGGGGTAGTGAGGGGATCGGGAGGGGCCTGCCAGGGCGGGGGGTTGATGGGGAGGGGGTCCTGTGGGGGACTCCGGCACAGCCCTATCCAGTGGCCAGAAGAGGAGGCGGGCATGCAGAAACAGGTCCAGGAAGTAGAGGAGGAACAGGAAGAAGCAGGTGTGGCAGGGGCAGGGCGGGTCCCCAGGGGCTCCCAGAGGGAGACGGTCACAGGACAGAACCATTTTAAGAACTGAAGTGTAGTTTTCAAATGTGTTGCCTAGTGCTGGAATCATCTTAAAAAAAATATGTAGAAACTCAACCTAAACCATCAGAAGAGTTGGGATTTCAGAGTTGGAGGAGATTCCAGGGACTCTCGGAAAACTGTTCCATAATCCTCGACTCAGCCCCAGGCCTTAGGAGTGTCATGGAGCGTGTGTGTGCTCGTGCGAACACAGGTATGCATGCAGAAATGTCTGTGAGCCCGCAGCGTGTGCAGGGCGTGGGCACGCGTGAGTGTGCAGGGGAGTGCGTGTGCCATCTGCACCCGCAGGCCTGTATTTCCTATTCGACATTGAAGTCAGCTGGCATTCTGTTCACTGTGCACGGTCACCTCGTCTCAAACTGGGAGCCGAGCTTCTGTTTTCAGCATGATTGTCCCATTTCGTCCTCCCAACAGACTGGAGCAGGAACTGTCTCCAGAGTCCCTTTTATAGACAGGAACCCCATGCTTAGCACCCCAGGACCTGGCTCTTGGGGCACCCTGCCGGGGCCTCTTATCTCTGAGCAGGCAGACACGGGGTCCCAGCCCTACCACCGGCGTTGGCAGGTGGCTCTGCTCGTGGACGCACATGGAGAGTCCAGTCCTCTGGCCCCAGAACACGAGGTGCATCTGTGACATCCTGGGGCCCAGAGCTGGGCATCTGCACCCGTGACAGTTCTGCTGTTGCCTCAGCTCTAGGAGGGACTCCGGAGAAAGGCTCCAGGGGAAGCCAGACCCAGAAATAGACGTCCTCAGATTCCAGGTGTGAGGCTGGCAGGGCGAGGTGGCACAGAGGGAAGACACGGAGGAGCTGGTCGTGGGCTCGCTGCTGGCCTGTGCGCATTTCCGACCACTGGGAACCTTGAGTCGTGGGTGTGGCCGCAGGGCTAGTGTGGCAATTAGACATAGAGTCAAACTGTGACTGCAGCTGGGTGGGCATGGTAGTGTCTGGGCAGTGGGTGCTGGTGGCCTGGCCTGTGCTGACCCAGCTGATGGGGCTCCAGGCCCTGCCCTGACACTCCGCTGTGGCCCCCATTCGGGGAGCCAGGAGGGCTGGGAGATCCTAGGTGGGAGGCTGTGTGGAGTCACCAGCCCCCGCAACTCAGCTTCTGAGGGAGCAAAGCCCTCCGTCCTTGGTCAGGACCAGGAGAGCCCAGAGGAAGCACCAGCCTCAGATCACAGAACAGGGACACTTAGGCAGAGCCCACAGGCCTTGTGTACTAGGGAGGGGCTGGGCGGTTTGGGCCCTGGCAGTTCTGTGGCTATTTCAAGCCTGTCCTCCCTTGGGGGTCTCTTACCTTGGCTGGCCCTCCGTGCCTGCACACGCAGATGGTGGCTGGACAAGGAGGCAGCAGAGCTCCGCCCTGGCTGCTGCTGAGTATACGAGAGGGAGGGACAGGGCAGGACTCGGGGGCCGGTCCAGCCAGGTGTTCCCTCCACTCTGGGGCCTGAGGGACTCTGCAGGCACAGGCTGGCCTTCCCTCTGCTCCGAGGCGGCCTGTTGGAGCCGCGTAGGCTGGCGCTGCCCTCCCCACACCCCCGCCAGGCATGCTGGGTAGTCCGTGCCTTTCCACAAGTTCAGACCCAGTACGGCCATCCTAGTGAGGTCGAAGGTGGATGGGCTGTCAATCAGACTGTCACAGCCCTGCTCCCAGGATGCCAGCTCCTTCTGGCTATACTGTGGGAGCTGAGTGTGGGATGGAGGAGCTGCCTGGTGACGGTCATACCCTCAGGGAGCAGGCGTGTGGGGTTGGAGGGGAGAGGGAGCATTTACAGCCAAGGGGGAGTTTTCTGGAAGCATCGTGACCTTTGACCCCGTTGACTTAGTAAGTGGGGCACAGTGTTCTGTGTCCTTTTCAGTATATGTGCTGCCAAAGCAAGCACTGTTCTGTGTCCTTAGAGGGACCTGATCCAAGGACGAATCAATATCCTTCTGTAGTCTTGTTAGTTGAAGATGACCATTATTTTTTGGAAAGTATTTGATACAGAATATAGCAAAAGGAAATAATTATGTAAACATTTTTAGGAATCAAATGTTCAGTATCAAGAACGATACAATGTCTAATCAGTGGGGTTAAGCAAAGATCCTGTGGTGCTGAATCAGATTTTTCTCAGTAGCACGTGATGGTGTGGTTCCCTAGTTACCACAGGGCCAGATGCAAGGACAGCGGGAAGCCTGGTGTCCACTGTGGCGCTGAGGGCTGCCCTGGAGAGGGGCCAGCTGTGGACGCAGTGACTAAGCCCCATGGGCAGCTTGCTTGGTAGGCAGGTGCCCGACACGAACATCCAAGCCTCTGGCAGGAGGGAGTGAAGGGCTGGGCATTCCTCTGAGCAGGTGCCACACCCAGGATCAGGCCCTTGGGAGCTATAGGCCACATGCAGCACCGGGGTGGGGACAGCGGTCTGTCTGGGCCCCGCCTCCCCTCACCAGCTATATCGCTGTCCTGCTCGGGCTGGGGTGGCCCTTCCAGCCTCCAGCTCCCACAGTTTGTTGCTCTTTGAGACACACATTCTGGGGACAGAATTTCTGGAAAAGTCAAGGCCAGACTCTTCCTGTGCTGTGAATGCCCCTTCCCAGCAGTGTGGGGCAAAGGAGCGACCCTGGTCTGCAGTAAAGTGTCCAGGAGCTTCTGGATTCTCCACTTGGAGTGCACACAGGGCACTCACGCGTCTGAATCAACACAGCCAAGGGCGGGAAGTCACTGACATACGGCTTGCTCCTTGGAGCTCTGTGTGCCCGTGGCTGGGGAGAGTGAAGGACTTGGCCTGTCCAGGGGGAGCAGAGGGGGGCTGTGGGGGAGATCTGGGGAGGAGAAGGTGGCATTTAGATGAAGACTGAAAGCAGGGGCTGAGGGTGCAGGGGTGTGGGAACAGCATGAAGGGGGTCGGGAGGTTAAGGGCCAAGGGGCAAAGGGCAGGGCCAGTGGTGCTCAGCCTCTGGCTACTGAGAAGATTTGGACTCCATATGAAGACAGCGGGATGCGTGCTACAACAGCAGAGGTGAGCAGCTGCAACAGGGACCGTGTGGGCGTAGGGCCTAATGTATTGACTGCCTGGCCCGTTCCAGAAGTGCGTGAGCCCCTGGCCTAGAAGGTTACCTGTTGGGGGTGGGGGACTAAGCAGCCGCATGCAGCTGCCCAGCAGAGGGTCAAGGTATTCAGCTTCCCTGGCTCTCTGGTCACCTGAGTTGCATCCCCATGGTGGTCAGCTTGGCCTTGAAGGACTATGGAGCCTCCACCGGGGTCCCTGGGGCACAGTGATGTCATTCTTGTGGTGCAGGTTGTTCCAGAGCAGCACAAGGAAATGTCAGGGAGGGAAGAAGAGACAATGGCATGCCCAACCCCCCTCACCTGGACACCCAGAACAGTTGGGGTTCAACCAGGAGGCTTAGGAGGGGTTGCAGGCCAGCCACAGTGGCCACACGGGTGTGCTAGAGAGTGGGACACACACTGTGCTGTGACGCGCACGTGCATGCAGACACAAGCACCCCTGTGCCTGGAGTGTGGCCCGGGTGGAGAGCACAGCACAGACGGTTTTCTCCATGGAACTTTACTGAATTTCCTTTGGAGACAGACCTGCATCCCATGGTGACACCTGGACCCTCCTGGGACCTGCCTGGCAGCCTCAGGTCATAAGGGACTCCGGAAGGGTGTGGGTGTGGCCACAAGGATGGGGCAGAGGAGGCCTCTCCCTGTGATCTCATTCCATCAGGCCTGACTCCATTCCACCTGATTTAGGGGGTTTTAGTTTAAAGCAGATGCTGGCTCATGGGCGCGTGGCGTTGGGGCGTCCTGGGTGTGTGGATAGAACTGCCTGATGAGGTCCTTCTTGTTGATCTTCCCCATCTGGTTCCTTGGGATCTCCTCCACCAGCAGGAGCTCCGAAGGCACAGCGTATGGGGCCAGGATGCCTCTGCAGAGACAAGCTTGGCCTGAGTGGCAGGAACTCTGGGCCCAGACGGCATCCTCCCGTGTCCCAGAAGCCCTGCTAACACAGAGATGCCCCTCTCCCACCTAGGGGGAGAGGATAAGCCTAACTCAGAGCCAGGTTTCCCGGGGCTGGTCCTACTCTGGGGCCTGCTCACTATTGCAGCCTTGGCCAGATGGTTGGAGGGGACCCTGGGTGCTGTGGCCACGTGGTCTGGTGCTGCCCTCCCCACACCCGCGCTCAGCATCCAAGTAGCAGGAAGGGCTTGTTGGTTGGTCCAGGGAACTGCCCTGCACCCCCACGCTCCCATGACAGGCAGCCTACTCCCTTCTCTGCTCTAGAACTCCTCCTTATACTGCAGGCCCAAGTTCTCCCTCCCAAGGCCTCTTCTGAGTGGACAAGAGCTCCCTGCTCTCTGACAGCCACACCCAGGACCACATGCCCTTTGTAAGGAAACAGCAGAAGCACAGGATGCTGCCTGGGGTGGTAGCTCCTAGTCTCCTGGGCCACAGGGGCTCTATTCTTTTGGGGCTGCTGACAGCAACCTTAAGGCCAGAATGATTCAAGACAGTGAGGTGCAAGACAGGTGGTCCCCCAATGTCTACCCAGGGCCAGCAGGTGTGTGTGGCTCTCCAGTCTGCAGCTATGGGGCAGCCTTGTTCATGGAGGGCAAATGGTGGCGAGGAACTGGCATTGGGGGTGGCACAGAAACTCCAAATCTCGCCTTAGCAGCTGGGTGCTCATGAATAAACATGAGCCTAATCGCCCTTGCAGACTGGGCTCATCTGCCCACAGGCATAGTGTTAGCAGCACCGTGCTGAATGTCGTGGGGCCGCTCCTGCCATAAACAGACTGCTGCAGGCAAAGGCTACGGTGGGCTCCTACCCTGGGAGTGGCAGGGCAGTCATGGGTGGTCCAGGCAACTGCAGGAGATGGCCGGCTGCTCCCCAGGTGTGTGGGGCTGGGCTGCACTTTGCTAGAACAAGCCACCAGGGCTGGCCTGGTGACCCTGAGCATAGAAGGATGAACCCCTAAGGCCCAACACCCTCACTCGCCCCTGGAGTGCAGCTGCCCATAGTCCCCAGTCCAGCTGCCAAAACTTGGGGCCTCCAAGTAGTGTCTGGCTGATACGCCATGTCATGTGGCTCTCCCCGTGCTCCCTCTTCCCTGCAGCATTAAGCTATGTGCCAGGGCCCAGAGAGGTGGGGGCCCAGGCGGGTCTGGGGGTGTGGCCCGAGATAATGACAGATGCCCGTGGTGAACAGTGCAGGTGAGAAGGTAGTAGAGCATCATTTTTCCAGGAGCTAAGAGAAAAACCAGTCAATCTATTATAGAATCCCAGGCCCACACAAAGTGTCTCTCAAGAATAGAGGGGCGATGAAAGACGTGTTTAGACGCACAGAAGCTGACGGGGCTCCTTACCGGCAGACGTACACCGGAGCCGGCAGACCTACACCGGAGCCGGCAGACCTACACCGGAGCCGGCAGACCTACACCGGAGCCGGCAGACGTACACCGGAGCGTCTGCGGACAGGAGCACCTCCTGCTGACAGAATCCAGGACAGGCCACGGCAGGAAGAGCGGCAGAGGTGGGCAACAGATACCCTTCTCCTTATGAGCGGATTATCTTAGGAAATGACCGTTTGCACAGAGAAGAATGTAGCGTGGCTGTGTAACAGATACAAAAGTAGACACAGAGCCACAACAGCACGCGGGCCGTCTGTGCACAGAGGCCAATGTCACGACAGGGAGACTGGGAAGCCAAAGATCCACGTGATAAACCCCGACTTAGCAACCACTGCACAAAGAAACAAAAGCCTTCAAAATAAAAAAGTGATCTGAAAGCACTGTGAGGGATGTGGGTTTACAATCGGCGGACCCTGCCACTTCCAAGAACAGTGGTCCTTTTGGGAAGATGTCACCTCGGGACACAGTCTGTCCAAGAGCCGGTGGGCTGGGCCTGCTCCACTCCCACGGCTCCAAGCGTAGCAACTGGTCTAACATGGAACTCTCGGAACTGCTTCAAGGCAAAGCGAAATCTCAGACAGGAACCCAGCAAAGCTGAGTGCTTTGTTAAGGGCACATCTCCCCGTGCAAAAATACACACAGACAAAGGAGGTATAACCTAGAGCCTCCCACGCTGGTCTCTTCAGAGAAGGGATGGTGGGGGACAGGGCTTTAGCCACCTCCCCATCACTCATCATGGTCTGATCAGACATCACCACCGAGGAGTCCTTCTGGGTATGTTAAGTTCCATGTGGCCCATTTCAACTCGGCAGTTTGTGGGGATGGAAGGATGGTAGGTTGTCCAAGTCTAAGACCCAAAACCGGTGGCAGTGTTACCCAGCTCTGAGGCCACATGTACCCCCAAGGACAAGAGCTGCCACTTCTCTGTGACTCCTGCTGAGAGCATAGCGAAGGGGTGGGAGACAGCCCTTAGCCTGGGGAGCTGAGAGACTTGAGAGGGTGGCAAACATCTTCAGAAATGAAAAAAGGGGGAAAAAAAAGAAAAAAAAGAGGAAGCAAAAGGGAACATGTTATTTAAAAAACCCCCAAAAACCTTTAAAAAGACTTAAAATGGCAGCAAACGTGACGTAGAAAGAAGCGGCAGCCTTACTAAGAAGCCAGGGTCCAGAAGAAGCGTGGCCCCTCTCCCCATCCTCCCCGCCACAACAGGCACAAAGAAGGTGCTCGGCCCACCCTGCTCTTTGAAAGAAAGACTCTTCCTGTCCCTCCACAGGGTGGGCAGCCTCTGTGTCACCACCCAATGACTGCCTAGTTTGAGGACACAAAGGCCCAGATGCCAGCCTCAGTCTGGGATAGTGGCCACCTGCCCTGCCCAGTCCTGTCTTCCCAGGAGCATCTCCCCAGAGCACCCCCAAGCCTTCTCTGCACACAGCCCCTGTTTCAGGGTATTCCACACCCACGATCACAAGCTAAGACCATCAGTGCAGGGCCCTGTGGGGGCTGGGCCAGGTGCCTGAACTCGAGAGTGTTGGAGGGACTAACACAAGGGGAAGGAGCAGAGAGGTCAGTCCGGGGCACGCGGGGCAGCTGCCCGAGGATGGCCCAGGGTTCATGGGGGACTAGAGACTTGGACCCAAAACACGCTGGGAAAGTTCTCAGTGCAGGGTACATGCATATGGGCGCACACACGCGCACACACGCGCACACAGACACACACACACACACGCACACGCGCGCACACACACACAAACACAGACACGCGCGCGCGCGCGCACACACACACACACACACACACACACACACACACTTAACAGAGTAATTGTTTAATCAAAGCAGCATCTTCCCCTTTGTTAAACGGCGGTGCTCTGACTGTGCTTCTGCAAATCCCGAGGGATCTAATTGCCCAGCTGTGCTGCCCCTGATGAAACAAGGATTCCTGCTGTTTGTGAAATCACGTTGGACGAGCCAAAAATATCTGTCGCACCAAGGAGGGAGAAGGAGGCAAGTTGGGGTGGAAGGGGGTGTGTGCGGGGAGAGGGGATTGGAAGGAGGAAATTCTTGGATTTAAGACAAAGCACTCTGGGGAGACGATTACTAGTATCTTTCCTGAGCCTGCAGGGACACGGCTCCACGGTCCCATCAGATCCACTACCCCATTTGGTTCTGTCCTATCTGGTCTTTGATAAGGATGGGGGTTCAGGTTTGGTCCAGGGACTGACCACCAGGCACAGGGAAGGGATCCGTGAGCCTTGGGATGCAGAGAAGCCACCGGGTCAGGGCAGGTGGCAGCCAGGCCCTAGGGAGGGGTTAGGGTTAGGAGAAGGCAGACCAATTGAGATGCAGGGTGGGGGAGGGGCAGGGACTGTGCTGCTGACTAAAGGGCGTGGGGCTGGCCACCCCCCTCCAAGGGAGCGGGGAGCTCTGGCCTCAGGCCGGCAGTGGGTGCCCAAGGGGCACGTGAAAGTGCCCCGAGCTCAGTGCCTGAGGTTTGGGGCACAGCTGAGGGACAGGTGCGGTGGATGGGGAGGGAGAGGGCGGGAAGGCCCCCTGAGCTGGCTCAGCCCATCACCCTGGGGCCACCCTGGATGCTCTGGCTCGGCTCTAGGTGAACCGAAGTTTTCCTCCTAAACCCTGGAGAGGCCTTACGTGCTCATCCCAGGTGACCCCATCCAGGAGTCTGTATTTCTGCCACCTCAGGACCTTCCTCCAAACCTGAGATCTGAGTTGCATGGCTGTGGGGGAGGGGCTTGTATTTCCCTTTCAGCGCTCATGGCTCTTTGGTGACAGGCATGAACTGGTTCTCCATCTGCTTCTGCCATTGTTACAGAGCCTCCCCGGAGCCCTTCAGTGTAGCGGGGAAGTCGGCCTTGTGTAAGTACCATGTCACCTGACCTTCCAAGTATCCCGCCCCCAGAAGAATGACAGCAAGACCCAAGACCCCTGCTTGTTCCTCCTTGACCATGGGACAGACCCCATCCCACTCATCTTTCCACCAACCAGGGGACAGTCCTCACCCCACTCATGCCCCCCACCCCAACCCCATGAGTGCCCCCCACCCGCCCCTGCCTGCCCAGCCCTTACCTGGCCCATTCCTTGAGCTCCTTGTGGGATAGTGAGTGTCCCTCTTGAAGTGTCACCACTGCGGTAATCCGCTGGCCCCATGTCATGTCTGGAACTCCGATCACAGCCACATCTGTGGACAAAACAGGGTGGGGCATCTTGAATGCCACGATGACCTCTGCAGGCTGAAGAGTAGCCAGGAGCATGCAGGGAACACCAGGGACTAGGAGTTCCTGGAGCAAGTCCTGGGAAACAGCCGCCTGGCAGCCCCGAGGAGCGAGGGGGCCCTGTTGGGGACGGGTGAGGATGGGCGAGGAAGAGCTCCCCATAGTCTCCATCGGGGCCCAGGGTGGAAGCCAGCTGGCCCACCACTCCTGCCCTCCCCCTGCACTGTCTTTGGGGACAGTCACTGATAAGAGGGCTGAGGATGATTTAAAAAGTCCAAAATGTTCCACCCTCCAGGTGTGTGGGCTTCCATGGACAGGCCATTTGGGAGTTCCCTAGTGAAATGGCTGGGCTGGGGCTGGGGGACATGTTTCCCAGATTAGCATCTGCCACGCCCTCCAGTCCTGCCCAGGATGCCAGCACACAGCCAAGCTGAGCATGCCACCACCTTATTGCATAGGAGCTGAAAGGAGCAGACAGAACCCCCAACAGACCTAGAACCAACTGTGCTGTACGATGAGCAGAACCCAACGGTGGTGTGGGGTGGGCAGGTCCTACTGTGGTGTGGGGTGGGCAGACCCTAACTGTGGTGTGGGGTGGGCAGACCCTAACTGTGGTAGGAGGGGGCAGACCCTAACTGTGGTGTGGGGTGGGCAGACCCTAACTGTGGTGTGCGGCAGGCAGACCCACTGTGTGGTGTCCCAATGTTGGCTAACCTGGTCCCCATTTCGTGAATAATCAAACACCGGGAAACTCAGCTGGCACGTTCCCGAGGCAGCCAGGTTGGGGCCAGGTGAAGCCGCGGGAGCGGCAGTGCTGTGGCCACTCACCCTTGATGCTGGGGTGGGCCAGCAGCAGCCGCTCCACCTCCAGGGCGCTGACCTTGTAGCCACCGCTCTTAATGATGTCCACTGACGTGCGGCCCCGGATCCAGTAGCTGCCGTCCTTGAACATGGCTGTGTCGCCTGAGGAAAGGGGCTCTGGTCACCAGGAGGTGTGCTGGGGCCCTGGCTCAGTGTGTTCTGGTCCCTGTGGCTGCAAGGACCGGCACAGAGGACACGTGTACACGCATGGTGAGCGCTGGGTGCCTGCGCCTGTCAGTATGAGTGCCACTGGTGTGCCGGCCGCATGTGGGACATTATTTGGGATGAGGCAGCAAGCAACATCTGATAGCTGTGACCTCAATCTGTGATGCCGACTCCGGAACAGCCCCTTCTGGTTGTGTCCCTGTGCAGGCGTGATGGCTGAGGCCCTGCACTGTCACTGCCCTGTGCCCTTCCTGCTGCCTCTCAGGCGCATGAAAATAGAGAGGAAATGAGAATTGGCCACCACCCCATGTCCATTGTGGGGTTCCAGCCACGACCGGGCCCTGGTGGGGCCAGGCGTCACGGTGTCCACTCTCCTGATGAGGCGCTCTGTGGGCACACATGGTGACACGTGGGTCTCTGACATTAGGAAAGGGACTTCTTGCCCCTTCCGCGGATCTCCTGCTTGCCCAATCATCCTTTCTCAGATATCACCTAGCATCAGAGGTTGGCAGGCCAGAGGACGAGGGGCGGGAGGTCCGCACTCCAGTCTGGGGCGCTGAGGGCGCAGTGAGGTGGGTTGTGCGAGCGCCCACGTGTGCGAACGCGTGTGGTACGTGCATGTGTGCACCTGGGGCACCCCCACTCCCTCTCTGTGAGCAGGGCTGTTTCCCGCGTCTGCTCTCACACACCCCACGCTTCACGCCGGGTTATTAGCTGGAATAAATCATAAATATTTCATTATACATCATGCCGTCCGAGCAGGAAGGCGCCATCCATCACCTTGCCACTCCTCGCGACCCGCCGCGGCGCAGGGCGCTCTCCAGTCTATTAAACAAGACGGATGCGTGTGCTCGGCCGCGCTGCCGGCTTATTTATAGTGCAGCTGGGGGGCCAGGCTCTGCGCGCACAGGCCGCCCAGCCTGGTGCTTCTCTCCTGCGCCGACAGGAAGCGTTTCGGAGCGAGAGGCCTTGGAAAGCTGCGTCGTGGCCCTGGGGCAATGCAGGCGTGAAGTGACAGGAGCAGGCTGCAGGGACTAGGGTGGACGCAGCCCTGGCCCCGGCTCTGCCCCTACCCTCCCCCCACCCCCCCCACCCCTGCTCTGGACAATTGTATAGTCTCCCATTTGTTTCCTGACCACTGGCTGCCTGTCACTTAAATGCAGAGGATGGGCCCAGGCTAGGCTGTCACAGCCACCTACTGCTCAGGGTGGGGCCATGCTGGTGCTCAGGTTCCCAGTGTCCTACTGCCCCTGCCCCTGCTGGCCTCCTCTTGTCCAGCCACCCAGCAGAGTAAGGTGTGGCTGCCTGCTCTGGGTTCTGTCTCCGTCCCTGGTCTTGCTGGAGATGTGCCCCAATGCCCATACCAAGGTCAACATGGTTTTGGGGCCTCTTACAACGTCTACCTGCACCCTCTGTGAGCTGTTCTCAGTTCCAGTCTCACCCCACAATTAAGCTGGGGTGAGAGTCTCTTGCCTCTACACCCACACAGGCCCCTCCGCAGCCCCTGGCCGTGTCCCCTCTCCCGGGGGACACACACACCAGCTCCCTGCCTGCAGTGTCCTAGCCTTCCATCTGCCACCTCTCCTCCATTCATCCATTCCGACATCCTTTCTCTAGTGTTTCCAGGTGGCCCTTCCCTGCACGCCAACTCACAGTGGATAACGGCTTCCTTCGGCACCTGTCTCCTGTCACCAGCCTGAGAAAGAGCAGTGAAAACTAGGGTCCCCTCTGAGAGAAATCAGGTGCTGAAATGGTGGGGATGGTGCTGGAGATGTATGGAAGTCATATTGCTGAGAGATTTGGGGGTTTATATGCCAAGTAAGGAAAGATGCACACTCGGGGGTACCCTGGCCACTCATGTGAATCATTGTCAGGCAAAGGCAACACATGATGCGGATAGTAGAGATCATCCTGGATTACCCAGTGGGCCACAAATGTCATCACACATGTCCTTTTAAAAGAGGGAGGCAGAAGGAGAGGTGACACACACAGAGGCAGAGGTTGCAGTGATGAGCCACAAGCCCAGGAGCCCCTAGGAGCTGGAAGAGGCAGGGAGGCTCCTCCCCCAGCACCTCTGAAGGAGCTCGGCCCTGAGACGCCTGGATTTCAGACTTCTGGTTTTTGGAACTGGGAGGGAATAGCGTCCTGTTGTCAAAGCCCCCAGTTAGTGGTCAGTGGCCGCGGCACACCCAGGACACTCGCACTAGGGGAGGAGCTGTGCTCTGTGTCCCGGGGCACGGAGCTCTGGCAGCCTCTGCTGGCCTTGAGGATGCTAGGCTGGCGAGAAGGAGGCATGTGCTGTGGAGTGAGGGTGGGGAAGGGGCGGGCGTGTGCACGTACAGGGAGCAGGAGCGCGGCTGTGAGGAGGGGCAGGAGGGTAGTGGGGCGGACAACCAGGGATGTTGTCTGTCTTTGCTGAGAGCCCCGGGAAGGTCACGCATAGGGTGAAGGGAAGGCACTTGTGCCTCACATACTCCTTCCCGCTGACTAGAAACTGCTGGGCAGTGTGATGACTGGGCCACTGGTGGCCGAGGCCACACCCAGGTAGGAGGCAGGGTGGCTGGGACACCAGAGTGAGGGAATTGGGAGCAGGAAGACAGGACTGGATTAGGACTGACAGGTGAGGAAGGAAAGAGCCCACACTCCTCAGCCCACCCCGTGGGTGGGGTGCACCAAGAGCCTGGGGGAGAGCTGGGCTGGAGACACGCATGGGGGCATCACAGGATGGGCACGGAACCCGGGGGGCCAAAGGTGGTCACCTGGTCATCCAAGGGAAAACAAGATGCAGAGCAAGAACTGAAACAGCCCTGAGAAAGCCTGCTGCATACAGATCCTCCCGGCATGCGGGCTGTTCTCCCAGAAACTGGGAAGGCTGCAGGGGACAGCCTGTCAGTGTCTTCAGGAAGTGGCTGGCGTGGATCCCTCCCCCTCCAGGGGTCCTTCTGAAGTGGCTGTGGCTAACGAGTGACAGACACAGTGTGAGTCCCACCCAGCCCAGAGCTCTAGAGGGCCCCAGCTTCCTCACAACCATCCATGTACTGGGAGAGGAGCAGAGGCCAGAGGAGGAGGGAACCAATCAGAGGTCTGTGAGGCAAAGGCTCACAGAGGGGAACGAGAACAGGATGGCCACTGCTTTCAGAAATGTGGAGGTCATGGGCCCATCGCCAACAGTGCTGCTTCTGCGGGAGGGTGAAGGAAAGGACTCTTGAGCCCTGGCTTTGAGGGGGCCCTGGAGGGAGGGAGAGGTGTGGCTGGGCTCAGGGGAGGTGCAAGAAGGACAGGTTGGGGCACCTGCCCTCTCTGGGGCGAGGGACACTGGAGAGTGGTGGGACCAGGGTGAGAACTGAGGGTCTGTGGAACCCAGGGCCTACCCGATGCCAGTGTGGAACGGCTCTGCTCCAGGGGACCCCTGTGCTGCCTTGGGACCCTGGGGTCCCAGGAGGACCATAGAGGGCAGGATGATCAGATGATGCACATGGGAGGACATGCTAGGAATCAGGAGGCGAGGCCCACATGGATGCCGATATCCTGAAAAACAGGGACCCTGAATACCCCTTGAGACCTTCTGCTTCACTTCCTTGGATATATCTGAAGCAGCAGCTAAACCCTGGGGAAGAGCGTGGTCCCAGAGCTCCAGAGAGTCTCTGACCCACAGGCAGCCTTTCTCTGAGGGTGAGACACTTGTGCTCAGAGATGCTGAGGGAAACAGTTTCAGAAAAAGGGGTCCTTGGCCTTTGAGGAGATGGGGGGACAACACAGCACAGAAGCAAGCCCACAAGGGTGGGAGCTGTCTGTGTACAGCGCAAGCCCCACAGTGCCATCACTTACACACTTCGATTGCCGAGCGCTGCGCCTGCTCGCGGCGCCTGAGGTGCCACCCCTACCCACCACGTGCACAGTGGAGCTGGACGCAGGGCACGTCCTTTGCCTCCCCGTGTGGGCCTGAAAGCACCTGCCCTGAACAGCACCTAGGAGGAAAGGAGTGAAGGAACAAAACACGTCTCCAAACCCCCTAAGTGCCCAGGGAAGACAGCATTAAAATTGTTTAAAAATTAAAAAAAGAAAGCATGAGATGGAATTCTGCAGAGCTGAGGCAGTAACATTGTACTCCCTGCAGGCTGTGTGTGGCCGCACTGTGAGAAAGGGCAGACCTGCCTGGAGTCAATGGCATGAGGCCAGACAGAGCCCCGGAGTTCATGCGGGGAAGAACCGGTGAGCAGCCCCCCTGGAGGCACATACTGCAATGAAAGCACCTGCTGGCCACCTGCAGAGGACCGTGTGGGACACTGGGAGGCCTTGGGTTGCACGGGGAACTCAGCCTTTCCCCAAGGCTACCCCCCCCCCCCCCCACCGCTCCGTGTGAGACACAGGTGGGCGGGTACCCACCACTGCTGGCCTCACCCACCTCACCTTAAAGACCGGCCAGCAGATCTATGGCCAGTGCCCAGCCCTGCCTCTGGGAAATGGAGGCCCAGCCTGGTTGGGTCCAAATAAGAGCCCTGTTTGTAGGCAGGGGCCCCTACTATTGGATGGCTCAGGCCTGCTCCATAGCACATGCTGTCGGTCCCTGGGACAAGATCTACTGAGCAAATGCATCACTAGGGATTCTTGGGGATGTGGATGTCCAGGGAACTGTGCTGAGGACAAAGGCCAATCCCCAAAGGTTACATTTATATGATTCCATTTCTATGACATCCTTAAAGAACAAGAAATGGTGGTGGCAAAGTGTTAGGGACGGGGAGCAGCAGGAGCCTTACAGTGACGGATACGCTCCTACTGCGGTGGTGGGAGTTCCATGGATCCCCGCGTGTGACAGGAGGGCAGGGAGCTGAGTACATGCACACGCCCATGCACACACCTGTGCACACATGGGTGTGTGTGGAGTAGCCGGACTGAGTGAGCCTGCGAGCTGGCTCTGGTGATGTGCCTGTTACACCGGAGGCCAGTACTTGGGGAAACTGGGCGCAGGTGCCAGGACCTCCCTGCACGTTACTGTGACCTGCTGTAAATGTTAAGTATTTCACAATAACAAGTTTTAAGAAACTGCTGCTGGTTTACAGAGAAACTGCTGCTGGTTCCCCTCCTCAAGCTCCGGGAGCACCCCCACCCCCACCCTGGGCCTTGGGCTCACCCTCACACCAGTCACTTGCAGCATCTGCAACACATTATAATTAAGCAATAATTTTTTAAAGAAAGAATTTGTATTAACCAAATTTATGACTGAGATACAAGTGTCGGAAACAAAAGAGGAAAATTGCCTATCAGGATGTTAATTAGATGCCCCTGATCAGGCTGGTACTCTCTTCCTCAGGTGTTAGCATTCCACCCTTGCTGGGAACACCTGCTCTGCTCATCCAGCACCCCCTGCCCCGACTCTGGCCTGTTTGGGGCACTGTCAGGCCTGTAGCCCTGGCCCTGGTATGTTCAGAGCATTGCAGGAGCACTCAGGGCTCAGCCGGGCTGTGAGGGTGGCTCTTGCTGATGCCCCAAGACCTCCCTGTCCTGGGGGTGCCTGGGTGCCTGCAGATCAAGCAGGGACACTGGATCCAGCAACTGCACTAGACCTGCACACAGAGTTCCACTGAGCCACACTGAGGGTGGACCCCAGAGGCCACTGCGGCTGGCCAGGAAGGAACTGAGTGCCAGCCCTTTATCTCCTGGGAGGCACCAGGCTTCTTTATCAGAGAACGTGGCCACCGCCTATCAGTCAGAGGCCATGCCTGAATTCCTACGGCAGCTGGATGGAGACACTTGTCTGTCCATGAAAACCAGCCCCACACTGACACCTGCCTCCAGGAGGTTCCGGGGATGCCTGGGACTCACCTGGCCTTGAAGGTGGTGGTTCTGGGTCGTGTGTGTGCACATGTGCAGTGGCCCTGACAGATGGTCAGGAGACTGTGTGCCGGCCCTGAAGGTGGGCACCACCACACAGCTCCTGCCACCCCACATCAGAATTCTCATCCTCCTGGCTGCTTCAAAATTCCTTTCCGGCCATAGAGGAGGGGACACCCTGTGCTCACAGAAGAAATCCCAAGTCCCTGATGTGCCCACCAGGCTGTGTGGCTTCTGGCCTTTCATGAAGCTGAGGGCAGACCCCAGGGTGAATCCTGTAGGGCACGGGCTCCCTCTTGAAATAAGATCACCAGTAACTGCTTTCTTAAGGCACAAAGCTTTAAATAAGCAGAAGGAGAGTATGTTTTAAAAAACCGGAAGCTGGAAAGCAGATGAGCTACACAGACTCCCACGAAGCTGACCCTGTGAAGGGATGAAGACAGGCAATAGGGTGCTGATTCATATCAAAGGCTCCTACAGACGCCCCTGGGGCAGCGGGGAGGAGGAGAGGGGGAGAAGGGTGGATTGAAAGTTAGAAGCAGGTGGGGACCAGCCCCGCCGCATAGCGGGGGCTTGTTCTCTGGGGGACAGAGGGTGCTGGACAGCCAGGCACAGGGAGCTGGTAGGCCCGTGAGTAATGGAGCTCAGCTACTCCACCTACCTTTCCTGATCTCAGGCCCTGGAGGTGAGCTGGGCATCGAGAAGAGAAAATCATCCAAACAATTCCCAGAACTATAGGACATGGCATGACAAGGAAAGTCAGAGCACCCATGGTGCACGGCCTGTCGGGCTTTAGGGTTCCAGGGACAAAGAAGCCACTCTAGGACTCCACAGAGGGAGGTAAGGTCATGAAGCACCGGGGATAATGTGGCAGCAGACGTGGAAGCTGCAAACCAATAAAGAGACGATGTCTGACCCAGAATTCTGTATGCAGCCCAACCAGGACAAAGACACTGCCAGACACACAGTTCTCAGGAGACTCCTGGGGGGTGTGGGCCCCAAGCTGAGGAGTGGAAGAGGGAGCAGGGAGCTGTGAGTACAGGAACAGGAGGAGGTCTATCCCAGAGGGAGGAAGGGACTGCGGGCAACTGTGGGAGTTATGCACTGATGTGGAGGTGACCGGTCCAGCTGAGGGCAGCGGGACACTGGTGGGGGGGGGTGGGGTTCCCCCTTCCAAGGAGGCAGGGAGGCCATGCATGCCTGCACCATGCAGCTGGTCAGGGATGGGGACGTAGGAGGTGAATGAATGAATCCTTCCCGATCTGGAGAAACAAGAGCCACAGTTCCCACATGCCTCAGCTCAGAATGGCGCGTACATGGCCTCAGGACGCAGACTGCCCACGGACTGCTGAGGACAGAATGCTGCAGGCAGGGCAGGGTGGCAGCTTCTGCAGTCATTCAGGACATGGAGATCAATATCAAAGGAACAGCTGACAATTCTGGGGGGGCAGCTAGTTATTGTTCCTAAACTGTGAGACTCATGGTGTCTTTAAGCCATGGATGTACAACTTTAATAAAAAACAAAAGCTTAAAAACACCCTCTGCCCAGAGGTCTGGGACTGATTAGCGCAGAATACAAAAACAAAAACAAAAAATGGCCAAAGGAGCAACACAGAGGCCAGGAGCAGCCACGCAGCAGAGCTCGACACACGACAGAGGATGTGGTGTTTGCACAGGGCAACACATGCCGTGATGTCACTGTGTCACTCTACACACATAGATGGATCGAAGACTTAACTTAGTGAAAGCAAAGCCTGACAAGTTTCAGAAGTAAATACAGGAGAATATTTTTATGACCACTGGGAACAAAGGATTTTTAGGTGACCTAAAAGAAATAAAGCACACACAAAGGAGACGGCTGCCAGGCAGGATTACACCACCACAAAAGCTTCCACACACAAAAGGTGCCACCAACAAAGGGGACAGTGCCACAGCAGGGCTGAGCCTTGCACAGTCTGGGAAACCCCAGGACAGCTGCAGATTGAACGGCCGATGACATCAATTGTCCGTGGAGGGACCCCGGCCGCTGACAACAGGCTTCACAGTGACTCTGCCTTCGGGGGAGAAGCGAGGCTCGTGTACGAGGTGGTCAGCCAGACGTGAACGTCGCTGACAACCTGCAGTTACACGTGCTATCGCACTCACTGACATGACACACTGGGGTCCCTGCATTTTCAACACTTGGCCTAATTCCTAACTATGATTTATGGGTCATCACAAAAGCATTCCTTGTCACAGAGATGTATCCGAGCTCAGAGCAGCTATGAGTAAGTAGCCCAGGCCAGACGTGAGTGGAGCAACCTCTCTGCTGTTCTGAAGCCTGCTTCCCGTGAGAAGGTTTAAACTCCAGTTTAAAGTGAAAAAACAATTTATACTTATCTGTGTTTATGAGAGTAACAGAGCTTATTGAGGACACACTGAAAGACAGAGAAAATGGGACGAAATGAAAATCATGCAGCGGTAATAAGAGTGAGCATTCTGTGCTTGGCATATACAGATACACACACACACACACACACACACACACACATACATACACACACACGTATGTGACACACACCCCAGCATGGTTCCCTCACATCATTAGTCTCCAAAACGTGGTTTCTAAGGCTGCACAATATTCCTCTGGTTGGATGGATCATAATAACATATAATATATACCATCCTCCATCGCGGAGCAAATGATTCCAATTTCTCACAGTAATAATTCTGCAACAGACATCTTTATGCACCCCTCTTTGACCGCCTGATTGTTTCCTCTGAATAGATTCCTAGAAACTCTCTTGACACAGAACTCTACCTGCACGTCGGAAGCAGTGGCCTCACAGCACGGAGGGCCAGCTTTTTAAGAATCTTGGCCCATTTGGTCCAAAGGAGTCGACCTTTGTTTGCATGGGTATTTCTTTTATCATTAGGAAGCGAAGATTTTTCCATATATTTTTATGGCCAATTGCACTTCTCGTGTGTGCTCTGCCCATTGTTGTCTTTGCTCATGTTTCCTGTGGGGGTTGCCGGGGCTCCGTGAGTAACTCCCTGGGCTGCACGGTCCAGGGAATCCCCCCGCACTACTACAGCGACACCTTAGAGGATTTCCATGCTCCATCAAGGCTGCAAACCTCCGGCAGTCTCTGCGGGGGCTCCTTCTTCTGTTCTATTGGTGAGGTGTTTTCTTTTCTTAAATAGCTTTTTATGTTTGCCTCTGATAATCACATCACATGCTCATTGTGTTAATAGAAGAAAAAGAGAGGAGACACCACCAGATACCCCAGTAATGTTCTGGTGATTTTCCTACAGTTTTTCTCCAAGTTACCTGCATACCTTCTACACATGTAATTATGTATAATTAGGTAAATACAGTTTACTGTGTCACTTCTCGACATTAAACAGTATATGCTACATACTCTTTGAAATAAGTCAGAAATGCCAGTTTCGATTCCTCATGTTCAGCTATCAGTCTCTTTAAAAGGACAAAACTGCACCGGGTAAAGAATCGAGAGGGCTATAAGAGCTACAGTGTTTGCTCAGTTCTGTCCCTGCATTCTCATCTCCAGGTCCTCAGCTGTGTCCTCATCTCTGTATTCTCATGTGCACCCTATGTTCTCACTTCTGTCCCCATCTCCATCCATGTCCTCCCGTCTGTGCCCTCATCTCCGTGTCCTCAGCTCTGACAGCAGGGTCACTGTAAAGCCCCTAGGATGCATGGATCTTAGAATCGCTCATCCCCCTGCCCTGGGCGGGTACTGGAGCCTGCTGAGTGTGCTGAGCAGCTTCTCTGAGGGTGTGGTGGTGCTCAGGTGGAACTCAGAGAGTCATGAGAAATTACTATGGCTGTCAGGGGAGTTTCTGGGGGGAAGACCTTTGATTTTCTCCCTGAAAGGCAGCCACGAGCCCTGGAGGGCTTGCAAGGAGCTCCCTGTACATTCTCCCTGGCAGAACGGGGCTGTGGGGAAAGGAGGCAGACACAGGCAGGGCAGGGAGGGCTGGCATGGCTGGCATCTCCTGTCATCTAGACACGGAGGAGGCCACTGAGGGGGAGCTGGCCAGACTCGGCCCTTCTCCAGCTCCTGCCAGAATTCACACGGCAGGAGGGGCTGGCCAGGGAAAGGGTTAAGTTTAATTTATCCTGATTTCTATTTAATATCATGCTCTCCCCGTAGGAGCCGGCAGCTGTGAGCTGATTGCGCGCTCTCATTATGCAGTCTGTATCGCTAATGGCCTGTGACAAAGGCATGCGGCTTCCAGGCCTTACCCCCGAGAGCCAATTAAACACACATACTCCCTTCCTGTTTGCAGCGCATTACAATGAAATTAAACTGAATTTCAAAATCATTTTCTCCTAAAGACATCTCTTTACAATAATTAATGCATACTATTCCTTTTCAACTGAAATATTCATCAGGAGCAGTGACTAAAATGTTTTAACGCTGACTGCCCCCATTCTGCATTGCTGCCGCCCCAGTGCTCAGGGAGCCCTGCTATCGGCAAAATCCACAGGGTTTTGGTTCCTGTGCTTTCAAAGAAAAAAAAAATCTGCAGCTTTTTCTCTGAATTTTAAAATAAAAGAAGATGGCTACAGAGCGAGTCAGGGATTCCAAATCAGGACTGTTCAGAGGGCTACAGGAGGGACACACAAAGAAGCACGATTAGCTCAAAAGTAGGATTTACTAAGTTCTGCATTTGTAGGACAATAACAGAGAGAGGTCTGTTTTGTTTCCATCCGACTGGTCTCTATTAATGGGGATGTTTACAGAGGGTAAACCAGGTGAGTATGTACTGATATACTGACCACATCCTGTGACAGGCAAAGACAGGAGGGCCCAAAATAGGTGACCTGGGCTCCTAGGTCTCCAACCACTAGGCCGGCTCCTCAGATTTGCCCTCCAGGGTTCCTGGGGCACTGGCCTCTGTTCTGGGGGCTGACAGATGTCCATTCTGTAAACCCTTTGGAATCCCCCACACAGCTGCTCTCTCTGACTACTGAGGAGGGACCAGGGGAATGGTCACTTCCACTCACGGGTGCTGGGAAATGCACTTCAGAGGGCACAGGAGAGAGAACACCATGGGTGGTCATGGGACTGGCCAGAATCAGCAAATGCAGCCCTAAGTGCCACCTGCACAGGGGCAGAGAATGTGTGGGGAGGCTACTAGGCACCCCCCCAGGAGGACTCTTCATCTGTCTCTTTACCTTCCAACGTCAACTCAATGGACCCACATGGCCCCCCACCGTCACTCGGCCACCTCAGGCCTGTGATGGTGGCACACTGGAGACTGGACATGAGATCCTCCCCCTATAGATTCATACTGACCTGAGCCTGGTGCGATGACATATGTGCAAGTGTCAGCCACAAGCAGTACATGTCATGGGGGTCACAAGACTTTGTGCCACGGCCATCTCCTAACACCCCCTCTCTCCTCATTAGATGCGCATGGCCACCCCCCAAAGTGCTTGTCCCATCTGCAGGCAGCCTTTCTCCTGAGCTCTGCTCCCCACAGAAGAGCAGGGACTAAGGTGGATTTCTGATTATGGGGCCCACATTTGGTGAGATATGAAAATAGGCCTTTCCTTTTAGAAAATACTGCCGTAAGATTATTATGGAATCATGCATGTTTAGCAGAAAAGTTTTAGAAATATAGATAGGCAAAAAGAAAAGGAGATTGCCACCATCTAGGTGGCAGGAACTGGTGTTCTGGTGAGTGTTCTAGAAGCATACCAGTGAATCAATGCAGCTGTGAACCTAAGCGTTTTCAGTATCTGCCGTGTCATCCACATCGACAGGACTGCTGCGCCCCAGGAAGTGGGGGCAACAGGAGAGGATGGGGTGGGGAGGAAGAAGGGTGGATGGGATGTGGGACAGTGGGTGGGAGGCTCCCCAGAGCAGGCTCTGAGTGTGTGTCTCAGGTAAGAGGATGCTGTTGTTGGGGGTCCCCACCAGCGCAATCCAGCAGTGCCATCTCTTCCTACCCAGGCACTGGTGACAGGTTTACAATTGCCACTCAGGCAGATGACACAAAGAATACAGCCTTTAACATAGGGAATAATGAAAATGAATGACCCAAACCACAAATAAACCACATTCTATCAAAACAACGCTGATCCTGAGTCGGGGAGGGGAAGACTTACAAAGCAGGGTGGGCTAAGAGGGTGGGTGGGAGGGCTGAGGAGGGCCCCTGATGTAGAACACAGCGGTGACTGGGAAGCGGGGGAGTCCTGACTCAAGAGGGGCAGTGGAAGCACCAGGCAGGGGCCAGGGTGAGAGCTGTGCTGCAAGGCTCGGGGGCTGCTGGCCCTCCTGAGGGTTGTGGCCTCAGGAGCTTCCTTCTAGAGGCCGGCAGGGGGCTGGGGCACTGGGTTGGGGTACAACCATGAATATGTGAGACACAAAGTACAGCTCCCCGCCCTATCTCTACCCTTTAGAGAAGATTCTTGGGGTGGTGACAACCTGGGTTGGCCGAGTCCCACTCTTTCCCCGTCTCCTCGAGGGTTTCCCTCCTCCAGGTACCTGTTTTAAACCAGCCGTCTGAGGTGAAAGCTTTCTTTGTTTCTTCTGGTTTGTCCCAGTATTCCCGGAACACAGAGGGTCCCCTGACCAACAGCTCCCCTTCCTTCTCCTTGAACCCTGGGGTCACCTGTGGTGTGGAAGAGAAACGTGAACTGTTGGTGGGGTCTCTATCTGCCTTCCCCAAGGTGGGGTCTCCATCTGCCTTCCCCAAGCCTGACCTGATGACTACATGCTCTTCTGAAATTAAATACTTTGTTGGAAATGATTGAGAAATGCAGCTTTCAATGCAGGAACTCAATCATGACGGCATCGGGCTGATCCCTGAGCTTGTCCTGCCCTGGGTGGGACTATGGGTCATCTCTTTATTTTAAAACAGCCCCAATTTAGAATAACACCTGTAGATTTGAAGATGTGAGTAAGTGGCAAGGTCTCAGAGCTTGGCTCTGGCTGGATTAGCTGTCTGTTCACTTCCAAAAACTGTGTTCCTGGCTTTCCACGAAATCCCACCTTCAGGGCATTTCTTGGACAACCAACGGAACTCAGGAGAGGCAGGCAGCTGCCACACCTGACTACTGAGGGAGCGCCGAGTTGGTAGTACCTGCTGTAGAGCTTCTGTAGGAGGCTACTTTGTTTGATGAAAAAGAAGCTGATAAAGTAGCCTACTGGGGTGGGGTGGGGTTCCAGGAGGAAGACTCTGCCCTAGGAGAAAGCAGCACCAGAAATCACATGGTCATGGGAAGCAGGAAATCTCAGTGTTTCTCCAATGTGACCACATTGAAGGTCAGAAGAAAGGCTGGGTTTTATAAGAAACTGAGCAGGGGCTTCTGTGGTGCCAGGAAAAGCATATGCAGAGGAGGGGACAAGATGCCAGTCTGGGGGTCTTGTGGGGTCACAGGTGCATTCCTCTGGTTAGCCACCACTGGCTTAGCTGGACAATTTAACAGTCCTCATTTAGTAACAGAGCTAGGAGTCAGAAAACCAGCAAGGATGTGGGAGAACTGAACATCATTAACTACTGGTGTCTAACTGACATTTATACTCCAACACAAACCAGAACATTCACCAAGCATGACCATACATTCCTGGCCATAAAAGGTACCTTAACAAATGTAAAAAACTGAAGTCATATCAAGCATGTTTTCTGACTAAAACAGAATTGTTAGACATCAATAACAGAAAAATCTCCAAACACTTGGAAAATAAACACACACTTATAAATAATAATTCACAAATCAAATAGGAAGTCTTAAGGAAAATAAGAAAATGCTTTGAAAGGAATGAAAATGAAAATACAACATATCAACATTGGGGCTACAGCTAAAGCAATGCTTACAGGGAAATTTATGTCATTAAATATATAAATTAGAAAAAAAATCAGTAACTTAAAATACCACCTTAAGAAACCAGAAAAAGAGAAAAATAAAGTAAAAGGAAGTAGAAAAGAAAAGAAATAATAAAGAACAGAAACTAATCGAGATTGAAAAGAGAAAAGCAATAGAGGAAATTCAATGAATCCAAAAGTTAGTTCTTTGGAGAAAGAACAATAAAATGGATAAATGTCTAGCAAGAATAACAAAGAAAAAATAAACAGAAGACAAATGATCAGTATGAGAAATGTGAAGGATATCACTTCAGAGTCTGCAGATATTAAAAGGTTAATAAGGCAGTTCTATGAAACTCTATGTACATAATATATTCAGCAACTTAAATGGACCAATTACTCAAAAATCACTCCTCTGCCAAAACTCACCCAAGATGCGATAGATGACCTGAATAGTCCTATAACTATGAAAGAAGTTGAATTCATAGTTAAAATCTTCCAAAAAAGAAATCACTAGGCCAGTGGTTTGCAACCTTTTTCCACTTGTGTACCCTTATTAAACCCATTTCTATAAATCGTACCCCTTGTTTTTAAAACAGCTCTTTTTAAATACTAACACTTTTGTTCAGTGTCTATCTTAATATAAAACAGTAGAAATAAGGTCATAAGTTGGAAAGAAAAATTACTACACTAAAAGTACAAACTCCAGGTTTAATTTTATAATATTCGTAACACAGTTCAATATTGATAATGATGATCAAGTATTTCAAAATTAAATAAAAAAACAAAAATACTACTCAAAAAGAATCATGCTTAAAGATAACACACTTTTACTCAGTCAATAACTAAACTGACTAAACAGTTTGGCTACGGATGTATTTATATGTTTGGGGAAGTTCTAGAAACATTGTAGATGGATTGTTCTGAAACTGTGCATAATGATTGGTAGAAGAGCAGTTTGGGGGAATGGGTCATAGCCACGCCCTCACCAATCATCATTCCGTAACGTGATCTAATTTGGAAGTGTCTCCATTAATGGGTTCAAATTTAACTTTTATTGTTCCATAACTAATGTTCTGCATTTTTTACTTCACTTGTTTTTTTGCCCTTACTGATTATTTTTCACATTCCCCTGAATGGCTCAGCACGTACCCCTGGGGTTACGGGTACTACTGCTTGGGAACCGATGCTCTAGACCCAAATGGTTTCACTGGTAAATTCTAACAAAAATTTAAAAAAATACTTCACTCCAATTACACATAATCTCTTCCAGAAAATACAAGTGGAGGGAACATTCCCAACTCATTTTATGATGCCAAGCATTACCCTTATATCCAAACCAGACAAAAAAGTACAAGGAAAGGAAACTACAGACCAAAATTCTTCATGAACATAGATGCAAAAATCCTCAACAAAATGTTAGCAAATCAAATCCAGCATATAAAATGAATGATACACCATGGCCATGCCCAAGTAGGGGTTGTCCTGGCAATGCACAGCTAGTGCAACATCAGAAAACCAATTGTAATCCCCTAAGAGCAGCCTAATGAAGAAAAATCAATTGAGGCAGAAAAAAAATTTTAAAACATTCAACATCCATTTATGATAAAAAATTTTAAGCATATCATAAATAGAATGGAATCTATAAAAAGCCCACAGCTAATACCATGTTTAACAGTGAAAGATCAATAACTTTTCCTATAAGATCAATACGGGAAGGATAGCCACACTCACTATTCCTATTTGATATCATACTGGAAATACTCATAAGGGCAATAAAGCAAGAAAAAGAAATGGAAGGCATACAGATTGGAAAGAAAGAAATAAAACTGTTCCTATTTGCATAAAACATGATTGTCTATGTTGAAAATCCCAAGAAATCTACAAAAATTCTTAAAGCTAATGTGATTTACCAAGGATACTGAAGGATATAAAGCCCTAACACTAAAACTAATTATATAATTGTATTTCTATATATTAGCAATGAACAACTAGAAACAAACAAGCAAAAAAACCCTTTCACTTACACCAGTTGAAAAAGAAGAAGCAAATGAGGAGGAGGAATAGGAAGAGAAAAGAAAAGAGGAAATACTCAGGTATAAATCTAACAGAACATGTATAGGATCTGTATGCTGAAAATCACACACATATGCACACAAAGCAGACCTAAATGAATGGAGAGACATACTGTCTTCATGAATTGGAAAACTCATCATTGTAAAGATTTTAATTTTTCTCAAACTGACCTATATATTTCATGCAATTTTGATCAAGATTCCAAAAGGATTTTTTTTGGCCAATATAAACAAACTATTTCTAAAATTAGTATGGGCAGGCAAAAGAACAAGAACAACCAAAACAACTTTGATCAAAAAGAAAAAGTTGGTGGAATAACACTACAATTTAGAAATTTATTATTAAGTTACAGCAGTCAAGAGTGGTATTGACAGAAGAACAGACACAGATCAATGGAAGAGGACCTATAACCCATACATATAGACCTACTCAAATACATACAATTGATTTTGACAAAGTTGCAAAGGCGATTCAATAAAGACAGGGTAGTCTTTTCAATAAACAGTATTTGAACCACAGGCTATCGATATGCAAAAAGAGTAATCTCCACTTAAACCTCACATACTATGAAAAATTTCACTCAAAATGGATCATAGATATAAAAGTAAACCATAAAGCTATAAAATTCTTGGAAGAAAACTGAAAACCTTTGTGACCTAGATTTAGAAGGTGTTTTCAGAGATAATGGCAAATGCATGATCTATAAAAGAAAAAAACCAAAAAAAATTAGGCTTCATCAAAATTAAAAACATTTTTCTCTATGAAATACAAGAGAATTAAAAGATAAGCCATATACTGAGAGAAAATATTGGCAAATTAGATAACCAAAAAATAAACAAACAAGCCAACAAACAAAAAAACCTCTTAAAACTCAATGGCAAGAAAATGATCAATCTGAGGGTTAGTTGGTGAAGCAGGAAGCACAGGAATCTGTCTCCCCACCTGGACAACTGCTCAGGCAGAATCTGTCTGATGTAACTATTTTGGAACTCTGGAATCTGTTGAAGGCTTACAACTTCCAGGGGAAAGCTTAAATTCCAGTTAATTTTGGACATTTTCAGCTCTTAGCACAGTAACATCTACCCATCTCCCACCCCATCCCCAGGCCAGGCAGCTGTACATTGCTTCTGGGAGCCAGGGTGAGCAAAGACAACCCTGTCCTCCAAATATTAAGGACCTGTTCTGATTGCTGATTCTGACCACACAGGTGCAGACAAAAAGGCAAGCAGGCATTGCTATTGTATCTCCACCAATGCATTGTTGCCTGTTTCTCCCTGACTACACGGAGTGACTTCCAAGGGATTTGAAGGACTGGTGTCCCTCTCCACTTCATTTTTCACATTTTTCCTTTTGGGAGCCAGACATAAAATGAGCACATTAAAAAACAACTGCATAATATATGGGGAAAACTAGAAAGTGACTGCACATGCTCAAGGAAAGTTTCAGAAAAGACTTAAGAAAACCTAAGTTTATTCCTCAGGCTCATTCTAAGCACAGAGACAACCTACAATGACCAGTAAAATAAAAATAATAAATAAAAATAATAACAAAAAATAGCAAGGGGAAGGGGACAACCTGGTACTCATTATTAGATTCAAATATTCAGTCCTCAAAAGGATTTTTGAGGACTGTATCCCAAGGCATACAAAGAAATAGGAAAGTGTGGCTCATTCAAAGGGGATAAAAAAATAAACAGAAACTGTCCTTGAAAAAAAGCCTTTAATAGAAGATATACTAGACAAATACTTTAAAACAGCTGTCTTAAAGATGTTCAAATAACTAAAGAAAAATGTGGAGAAAGTAAAAAAAACAATGCATAAACAAAATGGAAATATCAATAAAGAGAGAGAAAACCTAAAAAGAAATTCTGAAGCTGAAAAGTACAATAATGAAAATGAGAAATTCACTAGACGAATTCAAAGGCAGATGTGAGTAGGCAGAAGAAAGAATCAGCAACTTTGAAGATAATACAATGGAAATCATCAAGTCTGAGGAATAGAAAGAAAAAAGATTGAAGGCAAAGAAACAGAGCTAAGGGACCCGTGGGACACCATTAAACAGACCAACATATGCATTATGGGAGTCCCAGAAGAAGAGGGAGAATATTTGAAGAAATAGTATCTGAAAACTTCCAACATTTGATGAAATTATGAACATGGACATCCAAGAAGCTTAAGGAACTCTAAGTAAGTGAATGCAGAAAGACACACACCAAGGTACATTATAATCAAACTTTCAAAAGCCAAAGACAATGGGAGAATCTTGAAAACAGCAAGAGGTGTCATCACATACAAGGGATCCTCAATAAGATTATCAGCAGATGTCTCATCAGAAACTTTGGAAACCAGAAGGTGTTGTACTGATATATTCAAAATGCTGAAAGAAAAAAAATCTATCAACCAAGAATCCTATCTTCAATAAAATTGTCCTTCGAAAGTGAGTGAGAAATTAAGAAACTCCCAGATAAACAAAAGCCGAGGGAATTGGTGACTACTAGACCTGCCCAGCAAGAAATGCTCAAGGGAGTCCTGCAGGTAAAAAGAAAGCACACTAGACAGTAACTTGCAGCTGTGTGAGGAAATAAAGATCTCAATAAAGATTAATACACAGGCAATTAAAACAGCTAGTATTATTGTAACAATGGTTTATAATTGTACTTTTTGTTTTCTACATGATTTTAAGAGACTAACACTTTTAAAGAAAAAAACCAAATAGTGTAAAAACTAGTATTACAAACTTTGGTTGGTAACTTCAAATCTTGTTTTATACATAATTTAGGAAACTAATACATTTACAAGAATTAGCTTATATTTTTGGGCACACAATGTAGAAAGATGTAATTTTGTGACATCAACAACTAAAAGAAGTGGGGATGGAGCTGTAAAGGAGCAGAGTTTTTGTATGCTATTGTTAAGATGCTATATATTCAAATTAGTATTATAACTTTAGAATGTTAAATGTAATCCCCATGGTAACCACAAAGAAATTAGCTATAGAACATACACAAAAGGAAATGAGAAAGGATTTTAAATATTTCACTATAAGAAATCAACTGAACACATAAGGAGGCAGTAATGCAGGAAACAAAAAGCACAATGACAGAAGTTAAGTCCCTCCTTATCAGTAATTACTTTAAATATAAATAGATAAAATTCTCCAATCAGAAGGCAGATTTTGGCAGAGTGGATAAAAACACGCGATCCAATTATATCATGTCTACAAGAGATTCACATGAAATCCAAAGGCACAGGTGGACTGAAAATGAAAGGACAGTGAGAGATACTCCATGCAAATAGTAGCCAAAATGAAGCAGGGTAGCTATAATAATATCAGACAAAATAGACTTTAAGTCAAAATAAGTTTATAAGAGACAAAGAAGGACATTAATAAATGCTTCAGTACAGCAGGAAGATATAACAATTATAAACATTTACACACCTGATGACAGATCATCAAAATATATGAAGCAAAAACTGACAGAATTAAAGGGAGAAATGGATAGTTCTACCTAAGTTCCATTCTAGGTTAGAAATTAACAGCAGAAGGAGAAAGTCCTCTGTTCCTGCCCTTTATTGGTCTCTCCCTGCCCTGGGTGCCCTATAGAGGCCTCTTAGATCGCGCAGTTACTCTTCTGTCACAGTTCAGGCGCTCTTGGTGTTAAATGTCCCCTGTCTAAATCACTGTGTGGTTTGCCTCCTGACTGGACCCTGATGATACCTACTGTGTATTCATTTACAGACAGAACCACTCCACTCCGTGCTGTGGTCACTGAGCTTCTGCTATCTGTGGACCTTGTCTTTATCCTCTATCTGTGCTGGACTTCAGGGTCCAGACCCAGCAAAGCCAGGTGCTTGGAGACCAGAACTCATCAAGTCAGAGAGGACTTCCTGCCCACCTCCAGCATTGTGTCTTCAATGTCTGATTTCACACAGTAAGAAAAAAAATATTTACGATCTTATTCTAGGCGCATTGCATGAAATGAAGAGATACTAATTCTATTGATTCTAGGGGCATTTCTTTATATTTAGCACCTCTGAAACTGGGCTGTGTCTCACCATAGATGGTGACTTGGATTTGGTAAATGAGAAGGATGACTGCTGTCTGCAGACCTTGTTGCACTGATGTCCCGTGACACACTGACCAGTCCTTAAGCACAGCAGCTACTGGCAGACTCGGTGGCCACAGAGTAGCAGAGTTGGGGTCCTCTGGAACTGAAACCAATTCTCTTTCAAGTAGAGCCCCTTGAGTCCCTCACATACAGCTCAATCCCATTCAACACTCAACCTGCACCTCTTTTTAGGCTCACCACACATCCATGATGGGGTCAATACTGCAAAGACAGGCACATTAACCAATTCTAACTTCTGTACAGATTTGCCAGGGAGTCTCCGGTCTACAGAAAGCGAGTATCAAGTAACTAAGATACGTTATCGTTTTCTTTATGCCAAAAAATCAAAACATTTTCATTTCTTGGGGCGAGAGGGGAAAAATGAACCACCAACATGGAGCTTTAAACAAACACATGCCCATTACACATCTGCTTACTCATATGTCATACTAACTCACTGGACAGACCTTAGGACAGTAAGGCAAATTTCATTTTGGTGGTTGACATGTATAAATTTGAGAAATAAAGGTATGAGGGGATATCAAGAATGAAGAAAATAAACATGTTTTCAGGAGAAGGGGAACAGCGTGAGAATAACATCATAGAGAAATAGCAAATAATCGAAAATAGTTCATAACAACAAATACTACCTTTGACTAACACCTGTCACTTGCATCACTGGACCATATGCAACACTCACATCCGCTGGGACAGAACAGGGCTGGACAGGTAGTCAGCGGGGCCCAGTCCCCACGCTCTGGGGACCCCAGCTGCTCCTGAGGGCTCTCTGGGTGCAGGATGGATGAGGCATGCAGCCAGATCCTGGGTACCTGGCACTATCATGTGACTTCGCACCACACCTGCTCTCCACAAGGCAGTGGAAAACCTGGGCCGTCTTTACAGGGGACTTCCCATGCTTGTGCGTGTAGGAACATTGTGTGACCGCAGGCACACGCACCTGCACATGAGTCCCACTCCATTTTACTAAGACCAGGGCCGTGTTCAAGAGCTGCCAACATGAGAATGAATGCTTCCTCATCTGAAGCAGCTTGAATCTCACTTTCAAACACTACAGTGTCTGCCCCAACTCTGAACTAGTGGCCTGCTGGCAACAGCACCATCAGTAGCACATATTGCTGGAAAGCCCCCAGGTGGCACCCAACACCTGCCCAATTCACAACGAGGTGGAGGACATGCTAGAAGAGGTGCTGGGATCCAGGCAGGTGAACAGGGCCAGGACCCATGGCAGAGCTCCCAACCCTAAAGGTCCTTGGGACCCTTCCTTTGCTGTGTGCTCAACCTGTGTCCTGATGAAGGGCTGCCCAGCCCAGTACTGGTCACTGCTTGGACCAGAAAGATCTGGTCATCTGTGTAGGGATGAGACAATGGGAAGAAGGCGAGACTCCTTGCCTTGTGTTTCTGAGCGTCCCTTTAAAGGGCATTTGGGGGGCCAGCTCTGATTGACAGCTAGCAAGAGAGGGACACAGGGCCGCTGAGCTCTCACAGGCATTCACCTGGCCAGATGACAACTGAATTTGCTTTTCTGTGTGAGATTTCCCCTTTAGGGTCATGCCATCTCCTACCTGGCCCTCAATAGAGGTGGCCACCCCACTGCAGCCCAAGGGGCAAGGAATTATCTGCTGTTTGTCTGAAGTGAGTGCCTCTGTGGGGATGGCACCATTACCATCGTGGGCAGAACGTGTCCAGGCCCCACTGTGGGTCGTGTGCAGCAGTTGGCAGCACACGCAGCGACAGATGGTAGCGACAGGGGAGGGGACAGGAGATGCTGGTGGCATGGGGAGGAGAGGCAACAGAGCAGTCTGCTGTCCAGAGTGACAGCCTGCATATGGATAAACTACAAGATAATTAATTTTTAAGGGGAAATAAAAGGAAGCAGAGCTCACTGTCGCTGCCCTCCCACTCCAGCCCATGCACGTCCCACGCGGGTCTCTGCATCCTCAGCAAGAGAAGATGATTCTGTATGGAGCCCTGGTTACCCTGTGCATTACATACAGCTGTGAAGCCCTTTATCTGCTGATGGACCCCATTGTTGCCGGCTGGCGTTTGGCTCTCATGTAAGTGAGCAATTTAAAAAAAAAAAAAAAAAAAAACAGAGACAGCGTGCGACGTGCTCATAGAGTTTAGGGGTGTGAGCCAGCTGGAGGCTGCGGCACATGAAAGATGCATCGCAGCAAACAAAGCCCCAGTTCTGGGCAGGCGCTTTAACCTGGCCCAGCAGGGAGACAGCGGATAGAGGAAACCGTGACGGTAGAGCCACTGCAACCAGTGCCGGAGAACCTCCTGGTGGGGGAGGGGAAGGGCGCCCGCTCCTCAGTACCTGAAGTCCCACCAGACAGAGATGCAAGACAGGAAGCGCTGACAGATGGCTGGCACAACTGAGCGCCCGGGGCTGCTGGCCTCTTTATCGGGCAGCCATACACTTGGGGATATGGAGACATGATGGTGTCACTGCACGGGGATCCATGGTGAGAGCCCAGACTATGCTCTGTGGGACACACAGGTGCTTTACCACACACCCAGGACACGTGAGTCACCTTCCTGAGCCATAACAGCCCCCTGCCCCCATCTGGGCCCCACCCCTGCCTGCACAGCTCCTGGTTGATGTGGGCCTGTGAGAACCCCTTGCTCTGGGCCCACAGGTGCTAACAGGGATCCTCCTGCTGTCTGAGAAGTACCACGTGGCCCAGCTGCCCCTCTGCCCTGGAGGGCTCCCATTTTGGGGGCAGGCAGAGACCCAGGAGCCCCGGCCGCTCACTCCTGATTCTCGGTGGTGTTGGCCCACCTGCTCTTGGGCTGCAGAGGCCTGAGGGACACCCACACTATACTGGGGGTGCCACAATGGGCACCATCCCTGCTGACACCTATCTCCTGATCCTGGTGGCAACATGGGACTTGGTGCCCGGCCCAGAAGGGTCTCCTCGTGTGCTGGGTGGATAAAAGAAGGAAGGAGTGGATGGGAGAAGCGAGGCTGTGGTACCCACAGCAGGCTGGCCCTATGGAGGTTCTCAGCAAAGGTGTCCTCCCTCAACCTCCGTTTTATGCCCACCGACCACACAGTATACTCCTGCCCAGTCGGCATAGTCTGTCTTTGATAAACACTACCTTATGTGGACATCATGATTATGATTCAGGTCTAAGGGCTTGGTTTTCTTGGGTGAACAGAATACTTACTTCTTGATGCCATTCTGAAAATTTTCATAAAATTACACTTAAAAGCACCCCAGTTCCACCTATCTGCTCACATGAAAACATTCAACAACAATCTCCTCAACCCTCCCCTTCCAGATGTGGAAGCCTGGGCCCACGGGGTGTGGCCTGTCCTCAGCCCCGCCTGGCACAGGTGCAATGCAGAGCTGGGAGACTGACCGGGCCAATGGTGCTCATAAAGCAGGAAAGGCTGGAATGAGGACTCCTTACTTTCATTTTTTTGAAACCTCAGGGAAACAAATCAATCACATGTGATGTCTAATATAGATATCAGCTGTAGAAAAAATAATTTTCCTTTATATCAAAATTCCGTTTCCTACTAATCCCTAAACCTTCCTGCAACTCCCCTTCACTTACGATCAGCACATTTGTGGCCGTTAAGATCGTCACTGAGGAGTTCCCCGGTGGTGTAGTGGCTAAGGCTTTGGCGCTCTCAACACCGTGACCTGGGTTCGGTTCCCAGCCAGGGAACTACCCCAAAAACAAAACAAAAAAAACACAAGATCTTCACTGAAATAACATAACAGACAATGTTCTTTTCTTCTTCGCCCTTGTTAATTTTAGAATTACATAGAAATGAAGAGAGAGCTACCAGTGATTTCAGTAGAAGTGGGTACCCTTACTTCTAAGGGCTCTGAGAATCTGCCCAAAGGGCTTCAGCTGGAGTGGCCACATACCTGCCCCTGGGGGTTTGTGTTGGTGTCCACTCTGCATGGGCACCAGGGTGCTGCCAGCACAGAATTTTTAACCAGATCTCACCTACAATGACTTCAGTTTTAACTTGGATTGTCCTTTAGCCAAGGCTGTCATGACCCACCTCAGAGCAACCCCAGTGGACGGAGCCCAGGGAGGAGCCAGGCAGAGCACTGGAGGCTGGGGCACAGCTGGGCCTTGGTTGCCCTTGTACACTGTCCATACAGAGGCCAGTGCCTAGAAACACTAGCGGGCATCCTCGGTAAATGCCAGCTAGCATCTCCATCGTCCAGGAGGGCTGTCCCTTTGCAGTGGGGACTCCACTTCCAAGGCAGACACCCTTAACATCTGTGATTGGCTTGCTGGCAGTCACAACCGTGTGGCGCTCATGTGCCGCCAGCTGAGAATAGAGTGACTCACCCTGGTGTCCTTCTCGTTTCCTTCCACATGGAGGACGTAAGGGCAGCCCTCCTTCTGTGGGTTTTCTGTGACAATGCGCACCTCGACGCCTGGCAGTGGGGTGCCCACAGAACCTGCAGGGAGAGGAGAAACATGAGAGAAAAGGAGATGGGGTCAGAGGGATTCTGAGGGAGAGGTCCACGTGCCTGAGGTGTCCACATCCCACTGTAGTTCTGATCATGCACAGAGGGGAGAAGACCCAAGAACCAAGAGCCCAGGGCCCCACATGGTCAGTGCTCAGAGTGAGTGAGGCCTGACTCCTAATGCTCCAGAGAGCCTTTAAGTCATCTCAGAAGGCACCCAGGGCAGGACATGGGGATGGCTTGTCCTTGTACTCCAGCATCTGGCTGAGCAATAACACCGAAGTACTCCTGTCCAGAGAAGGTCCCAAGAGGCACCAATGCAGGAAACTGGGCAGTGAGCATGGATCCTCATGACAAGGGGGTAATACTACCGGCATTCTAGTTCATCTATTAGGCATCCGTGGTTAGTTCAGTTTGTCATCCCACCTGAAGCCTCCAGTGTGGCGAGCCAGCTTACAATCAAACTTTGAACCTACAAAGGTAAGGCAGATGGCCAGGACATGTCCCATAGCCACTGTAATAAATGACTAAGGTGTAGGCTGTACCATTTTAAACGGGACAGAAAACAACAGTACTGTCCCATTTCAAATGGTATGTCTGGTCAGCCTCGTCTCACTGGGCTAAAGTCAAGGTGTCTGTAGTCAGCTGACCATATGTACCATTTGAAATGGGACAGGACTATTGTTTTCTGTCCCATTTAAAACAGTACTGATGTCAAGTCAGCCTGCTAAGGAGGGGCAGAGAGTATAAGACCAAGCAGGGAGCTCCCCGGTGGTGTAGTGGCTTAAGTCTTCGGCGCTGGCACTGTCAGCGCTGTGGCCTGGGTTCAATTCCCAGTCAGGGAGCTACCCACATACCAAAAAGAAAAAAAAAAAAAAAAGACCAAGCAGAGCAGCATCCTCTTCTCCTCCTCCTTTTTTTGGGGGGCGGGGAGTAGTTCTCTGGCTGGGAATTGAACGTAGGCCACAGTGTTGAGAGTGCCAAAGCCTAGCCACTACACACCAGGGAAGTCCCTTTTTTTTTTTTTTGCTTCCGAATTTTTTTAAATTACTGAAATCCACATAAAATACAATTGGTCATTACATAGTGGCAATTTAGTGGCATTTAGCACATTCACAGTGTTGTGCAATCATCAGCACCATCAAGTTACAGAATTTTTTCTCTCCCCAGAAGGAAGCTTATGCCCATCAGCAGTCACTACCCACCTCTGCACCCCTGCAATCACTAATCTAATTTCTGTCTCTAAGGATGTGCCTGCTCTGGACACTTCACATAAAAGGAATCGAATGACATATGTCCTCCCATCTCTTCTTGGTGGTGCATCTACTTGGAGCCAGTGGCCACACAGGCACCAGGACTTGAGACAGACTGGAAGCAGGGTCATTTCATCTCCAGTGTGGAGACAAGACATGGGGACCAGGGGCAAAGGACCAGCCTGTGAATGTGGAGATGGGTCCAAGCTCAGTCATCTCTGATCCTGAAAACATTGGCCTGACCCAGGCCAGCGGCCGCTCTGCATACTCAATATTCAGTTTCCAGTTGACCACAAGGTCATTATCTTGTCTATATCAAATGATCCCCTTCTTTTCAATCTCCCTTTTCGATGACAAGTTTAACTCTGGTGGTCTACACTGCTCCTCCATGGACCTCATGGTCTGATGAGTACTGACAGATACATGGGCAGAGTGACCAGCCAGGGCTACAGCGCTGACTGTTGGGATGCCCACCTAGGCTGGGGATTCCAGGTCTACAGATGTTCCCAACTGCTTGTGTTTTACAGTCAAGCTTCAGGAGCCTGACCTTGATTTTAGCCCTTAGTGATTAGAGTGTTATAATTTGTGCTGAGTGTGTGTATAAAAGCCATAGAACAAATGGTTCAATGGAGGAATTGGGCAGACAATGGGCAGAAGAGAAAGGTCGTGTGTGAGAGACAGGGCTGAAGCCATGCAGGTGGATACTCAGACAGGTCACACTGATCCAGTGTCCCAGCACTGCCACAGGCCCTGTAGAGCAGAGGCTCCCATAATCTGTATCAATAAGGTGTTTCTTGCCGCTTGAACAAGGGTGATGCAGTGCTGGGCAGGGTGATTAGCCAGAATAATGAGAAAACATCAAATACTGGAAATTGATTTATTACCCTCTGAGACTGGTCAGATATGATTTCTTCAAGTACCTGCCAGAGATAGAGTTCCATGAACACACCTTAAGCAATCAGGCAGAATGTGATTATTTCATCAGGAGGCTCTTCATCAGCATAAATACAGAATCTTAAGCAGGACCAACAGCCTCAATTAGAAATAAAAGCCTGCTTGCTCCTCATTCCCTTCCTTCCTTCCGAGGAACCCATCTTAACAGTGGTGTGACACCTACTCAGGCCTGACCGAGCGCTCTCAGACTGTGGGAGCCCTGCACTCAGCTCCCCAGAAGGAAGGAAGCAGGGGCTCCATCCAGGCCCTGAGGCCACAGCGAGCCCTGCTGGGCCTGCCCACGGGCCTCGGGGCAGAGGAGGCATGCGGCCACTCCATGCCGGGCCTGACCATTGAGGTAGGGTTAACATAGCTAGAAAATTACTGCCAGGAAGTCTTGGCAGGTTCAGGACCCATGGTTATAGCCCAACAGCTATGTTCTGAGAGAACAATGCCTTGGGTTAAAACCTGTGGTTACTAGGGAGCAGAGAACTGGATTTTGAAAGAAACCAGGATATTCTTATTCCTAAACTGACTTGGCATAAGCCTGGTAGAGCTATAACTTTCCTTCCCTTAGCTCTTCCTTCCTACCTGTACATATACCGTATGTTCACTCCATTTAAACATTAAGCCCCTGGGACATCAGATTCTGGTCAACACCAAAATAGGTCGGGGAACAGAGCTTCAGGGCTGTTAACCACAGAAACAGAGTTTCGGTCGACTTAAGATAACATCTTGGCCTCATTTGTGTTCTAGCTCTGGACTTACAAAAGCGGAACGGCTAATGGGCCGCATCCCCTGGGAACCGAACTGAACAATGCCATGACTAACGTCAGGACCTGAAGCCATGATCAATTGCTCCCTGCCTTAGCCCCGACTAATCAGTAGAGCTCATGACCCCAATTCCCTAGTAACTGTGATGGATGATGTTTCCCTTATATAAGGCTAGCTACCAGAGCCCATCCTCGCAGCTGTCCTTCCTGGACTCTGCCTGCTCTCCCTTGAGTGTATTTCAATAAACTGCTCCTTTTCTTCCCACTGTGTCTGCGAATTCTTTCACAACCAGCAAGCCGCAGCCACCACGGCTCTCTACCCTGACCATTTGCAGTAGCTACTGGAGGCGCATGCGGACAAGGTTAAGGGCTCGGTCCCACCTTCAGTGCGTCACTTCACTGACTGCCAGTCCAAGTGCTATTGTCCACAGCTTCTGTCCAACTTGGCTACAAATCAGAGGTTCCCACAACCCCCTCCTGGGGTTCGATAATTTGCTACAGCGGCTCACAGAGCCCAGGAAGACAGTTTGCTTACTAGAAGATCAGTTTGTTACAAAAGATTCAACCTCAGAAAAACCAGATGGAAGAGTGCCTAGGGCAGGTGTCGGGGGAAGGGCTCCGAG
Source organism: Lyroderma lyra (assembly GCA_004026885.1). NCBI lineage: Eukaryota > Metazoa > Chordata > Mammalia > Chiroptera > Megadermatidae > Lyroderma > Lyroderma lyra. Next base: position 62,950 of record PVJL010008765.1, read on the forward strand.
CTTCCAGCACCTCCCTGTATTCACCAGAGGTTCAATTATGCAGGCACGATTGATTAAATCATTGATCACTGGTGATTAATTCAACCTCCAGCCCTTCTCCCATCCCAGGTGTTCAGGGTGGGGCTGAATTCCAACCCTTCAATCACCTGGTTTGTTCCCCCTGACAACCAGCCCCCATTCTTAGGGGTTTTCCAAAAGTCAGCTCACTGACACAAACTCAGATATGGTTGAAAGGGGCTTGCTATGAATTAAAAAAAGACTCATGATCCTGGAAATTCTGAGGGTTTTAGGAGCTCTGTGCCAGCAATGGGGACAAAGACCAAATGTATACATTTCTTATCAGAAGAGGGACCTAGGGCCTTCCCCCTTGAATACAAAAAAGGTCAGCCTCCTCACTCACCTGCCACCTTTGATCCACTCATTTCTCCTTTGAATTTTTTTAAAAAAGAAACCTCTCCCCCATATTCTTCAGGCTTCTCTCTGCTCAGTTCAGTAAGATCTCGTCTACCCTCACCGAGTGAAAGTTACAAACTGTTAAGAAGACCTATAATGAAAATGCCTACAGAACCTTCATTAACCATGGCATCACAAACACTGAAACACAGTAATGGAGTTCAATTCTCAATGCAGACACAAGGGCTTGACTTTCACAGTCCTGTTGATGGATTAAAGTAAGGTCCACA
>PVJL010008766.1:0-63627 GCA_004026885.1 Lyroderma lyra
ATTTAGGATGAGTCAGTAACAACACGACTGAGTGTGTAAACTGATAATTGTCTGAGACCTCAGAACCCAGGAGTCACTTGGGCAGGAAGGGATAGAGTGTGTAGGGTCATTCCCTGGCCAGGATTTCAGTCTGCTTTCCTGGCAAACCGCAAACCAGAGCCCACCTGTGATCCATCAGAGCCCAGCCAGAGGGGAGGAGCCAAGATCACTTGATAGAGAGGCTGGGGACCTCCAGGGAATTTCTGCCTTAAAAAGAAAGGCAGGAGTTCCCTGGTGGTGTAGTGGCTTAGGGCTTCGGTGCTGGTGCAGCCAACACTGCGGCCTGGGTTCAATTCCCAGCCAGGGAACTACCCACATACCAAAAAAAAAAAAAAAAAAAAAAAAAAAAAAAAGGCATAAGGAAGGGCAGGGAGCCTGCAGCTCCTAGTTCCTTTTCAGGAGGTTGCAAACAGGATTCCAGGAGGACTCCAACCCAGGTAAAGGGTCGGTCACAGAGCCTCTAATGGGGCCTGGGGATGGGAAGTCCTGCCCTCCCCCAGTCCACCCACAAATGATGTTCCTGTGGACTCAGCCTCTCCACAAGCACGTTTGATCTTTTGACAGTGTTTTCCCCACTCAGTGCTGAAGTAATCCACAGTTGAACTAGAAAACCACAAGATCCTAATACTTGGTCAAAAGATACCTCGACATGAGAAGCTATGTCCGCTCTGCCCCCAAAGCTGTATTAAAGCGGCCTCTGTCCTGGGACAGGCCCAGGGCCTGGCACGTGTTCTCATTAAAGAAGCCACATTTCAGGGCTGTCGTTCTGCCTATGAAAGTGCCTCTAACCTTTAAATCCTGGAGTTCTGAGGGGCTGTCCTTGCTCCTGGCCCAGGTAAACAACTCAGAAATGCACCTGTCCTCTGAGTAAGGGGAACTTGGGGTGTCCTTCAGGAGCCAAGGGTCAAGCTGGCCCTTCTCCCTTCTCCCAGATACAAGATGCGACCTCGCAAGTTTTCTTAATTCAAGGAGGAACGTGAGATTCTGTAGGTCATTTAAATGAGCACGGAAAGGTGACATAAGCACACCACAACCCCCAGGTTGTAAGAGAAACGGGACTTTAACATAACGTGCTATTCTAATATTTACTATTGACAACAATAGCAAGAGCCCCTTGCAGTAGGAAAACTGATGCTGAAACGAGGAGGTCTCGGAGTTGGGGCAGGTCATCCCCTCCATTGTGGCCTTCAGGGGGCCCTAGAAAGGCTGCATGTTCTTCAATCCATGGGAGCTCACCCAGTGCAACCCAAAGGTTTCTACTGTGTCCCAGCACCAATGGGGGGCCCCCACTTCAGTGGTCCTCAGGACTGTCATCTGCCTTAGAAGAAAGCTTCACTTTTATAATCCTAATGTCTGAACAGAAAAGTCCAGTTATCTTGGGGGTCTTCCTCCAGAATCACAGCCCATCTCCCCACCCCCAGTACCCTCTGTGACCAGGCCCTGTGCTGACTGCTCTGTCAGTCAACAGCACCCCATTTTTCCCTGCCATGGGAGCAGTCATTAACATCACCCTTTCACCCAGGAGGAAACCGAGTCCCTGAAAGGTGAGGACAGTGGCCTTTGCACAGGATTGGTCAGTAGTGGAAGTGGGGTCCCAGTGCCAGCTGTCCAACTCCCCAGGCCCACACCCAGCACCCAGCCTAAAGCTCTGCTGAGACCCTGGCTCCAGCCACTGCCGGCCCCACACTCATGTGGCCCTGGTCCTGATGATGGCTGGTTCATCTTGGCCTTGAAGAGCATTCACACCTTGCTGGCCCAATGGTTTGGGGTCTCCAGCTGGCAGGACAGGTTTTACCTATGGGACTGGGGGTCACGTGTGAGCTCCCATGTGCCACAACTCAGGCTTCCCTCCCAGCACCTACCAGCAGCTGGAGTCCTGTGCTCCAGGGTCACCATGCAACAAGGTCTGGGACTGACCAGGGAGCCATGTCTGCAGACTCTCTGGAGCTGCCCATCAGTGAGAGTGGGCCGTGCCCTCACCTGTCTCCTCCCCACCTCACCTCCACCCTCGCTGATGGCTCCAGGCCCCGGCACCAGGCTCCAAACTGCTCCTCGGGCTCCATGTTGTACTGGTGTCTGGCCTCCTGGAGCAGGTGGATCTCCTTTGGAACCTGAAATTTCAACACTAACAAAGGACAGAATGCAGACAGGGCCTGGGAGGTGGATGCCTCAGGTGTCTTGTGTGGTGTAGGAATGGGGCAGGGGACCAGCCCTGAGTCTTTGCTCACATGGGAACCTCCCGCCCCCGATTCCCTCCAGTTCCATCCTGGCCCTGTCCTCACAGTTGGTTGTAAAGAGTGCCTCCTCTAGGAAACTGGCCTTCATGCCAGCCCTTCCCCCACCTGCCAACCATGAGTTTCCACCACTCTATGCATTAAAATCTTCCTTTGCAAGACCTAAAGAATAGGTCCACAGAGGTCCTGCCCAGGGGACAGGACAGGGCTGTCTCTCACTTCCACACACCCCACCCTCCAGCACAGCTGCTCACCTCACTCCTTTTCTGCATCTCCTCCATTTCACTCTGGGAGCCAGACAGCAAAGTCCGTCAGAAACAGCCCCCCTAGCCCATCGCTAGCCCCTACCTCCACCCCTTCTCACATTGCACTACCTCCAGGGTCCACCAGGGGGCAGGCGCTCCCAGTAACAGGACTTGGCCCCCAGCAAGGCCTGGGCTCCAGAGAAGGGGGGACAGGGAAACTGAGGTCAGTGACTTCCCAGCCCGACCCTCTCTGATATCAGACAGGGAGACTGAGGCTGAGGTGTGCCCAGTACTGAGAACTCAGGCTCAGTGTGGGGCTCTCTCCTCCCAAATCTCAGGATGCTGCTCCCTCCACCAAACTCCAGGCTCACTCACCTCCAGTTAATTCTCCATCATGGTGTTCAGCAGCTGCAGGTACATAGGAAAGGGCTGAGAACCGGTGCCATCGGGGTGGAGATGGGTCCTGGCTCTCCTGTGCCCCCAAGGTTTATCCTGAAATAAGCCTCAGCATCCTGGCCCTGACCAAGGCTCCCACATGGAGCAAGGTAGGACCCCCCACTTCCTCCCTCCCCTCACCTCCAGTACACCAGACTCTGTCCAATCACCTCTAAGGCCAGATTTTGGCAAATCCCAGCGTAAGTGGTCCCTGCCCCTCGACTCGCCCAAATCCACCCTGCACCCAGCTAGCTCTTCCAGGCCTCCGAGTCACATCCAATGCTGCATTCCAGGCGCTGTGGCACCAGGGACAGGGGCTGGAGGAAGAAGGTGCCCTCTCTGGTGGAGGCCTCTGGCTGGGAGGGCAGAGTCCCCTCTCCTCTGACTCCTGGGCCCGTGTTCCACAGGCACCCGTATCTTCTGCTGTCCCCTCTCCGGGGTCCCTAGAGGTTCAATTCCAGAATGGCCAGTGAGTAGCTGGCCCCCTGCAAAGTCAAAGACAGGTTAGTGAGGCCATAATTCCATCCCACCTATCCCCCCAGCACTCCTGACCTCGGACCCTGGACACCTGGCCCAAGTCACCTGCTACCTGTGTTGCTTCCACCTCCAGCGTGCCCTGACAGCGGGGCATAGAGATTGCACACAATGTCAGACCCCAGACTTCAAACCTGAGAATGGAGAAAGTAGAGGGGCAGCTCCCAGGACTCCAGAGAGGAGCCCTGGGTCCTCCCACAAGGCACCTGTGCCACCACTCCCGCCCTGTTCCTGGCCGGCAAAATGACAGTTATGAAGTAGCAATGAAAATAATGTTATGGGGGTCACCACAACATGAGGAACTGGATTACAGGGTCACGCATTAGGAGGGTTGAGAACCACTGCATAAAGTGACCAACAGGTTTCCTTTTCCTTTAGCAACCCAGCTGCGCAGCCAAGGAGGCAGCACTCTCCACTTTGTAACCTGCACATCGTACTGACTCTTCTTAGGGCACAAACCAGGACAGATTGCTTTCTTCACTCACCCAGTCACGAGATTCTTTCTTTCAACACACATGTCAGTGGACCAGAGGACCGGACCCCAGAGCAGTAAAATGTCAGATACAGTTCCCACCCCCTCATCACCCTGTGCACCGAGATGCTGCACCAGAGTACTCATTGTGACTTTTGCAAAATCACAACAAAGCAAAAAGGGAAACACTGAGAACGTGGTATACTCATCAGCTTGCAGATGTGGAGTTGTTCTGATGCCTACCGGCTGAGGCCTGAGAAAGAACCCGTGGGTTTCTTGAGGCAGGCCTCGTCTTACATGCCTCACACACACGCGCGTGCGCCTCCCACAAAGCGCTAAGAAGCAAGGACCATTACCACCCGCACGTGCCAGCCCGGGCGTTGGAGCGCAGGGAACTCGGCGTGGCTCCTCACGGCAGAGCTGGGGCTCAAAACCAGGTAGAGGGCTTGCGGAGAGGATGCCAAGGCCACTGAGGCAAATCAAATCCTTCCAGTCACAGTCAGGCCAAAGGGGACAGAAGCTGAGCCAGCCAGGTCCACTGGGGGTGGGAGGTCATAAAAAGTGGGGCCCAGCCCCGTAGGTCCTCACTGAGGGGGCCTAGAGAGGTATCTGTCTTGTTAACAGGCAGGACTCCGCCCAACAGCCCCCCTGAGACCCAAGGCCCGGGATGAAGCCCCAGGAACCCATGAGCAGGCTGACACCTGCCACTTCAGGCCAGGGCCTGTGGGGCCTGCTAAGCTGCACTGATGTCAATTAGCCAGGAGATCCAGGAGCCCAAGGGGCCCCTCTGGGCAAACAGACCACCCACCCACCCACTCACCCTCAGATCCAAACATCCCTTGAGCCTCTTTCCTGGGAGAAAAGCGTTTTCCATTTTCCAAGAGACTTCTATTGAGTCTCACCAACCCGAGGAGGCACAATTCAGGCTCTCAATTGCCACGAGCAGTGGCGTTGATTTCTTAGAGAACAAGGAACCCAGAGTGGTTTGGGGGTGTGGGAAGGACATTCTGAGGGGAGCATGAAGAATAATCCTTACCTCAACTGATCCTCACTACAGTCATATGAAGTGGGATCTACCATCTTCAATTGCAGAAGGGTAAAGTGACAAATGCAAGTGAGTGTTGTGGGATTGACACCCAGTGGTCGCAACCTTCCTGTATCCAAACCCTGGTGTGGTGCCTCCCAGCCCCCACCCCATGCTGGCTCTGGGCTGATCCATGTCACCTCCTTTGGGCAACAGGACAATAAACACCACACAAGCAGATGTTTGGAAATTGCTTGCATATTTGGGGCTTGCTCTCTGAACCAGGGGTATGCTGCAAACCCCCACATATGAAGAAGCCCCAGCTAACCTCCTGGAGAATGAGCTATCCCAGCTGCAGAGGCCTTGGACACAGCAGTGAGTGAGTGACACTGTGACCAGAAGTGCCCAACCAACACACAGAGCTCTGAGAAATAGCTGTGTGCTGTTTTATGCCATTAAGTTTGCAGACTGTTTGTTACATAGCAACAACTAACATGAGAAGTGTGACTTGTTCAAAGTCCCACAGGTTGCTGAAGGCCGAGTCTGTCTCTTTACACTACAGTCTGTACTCAGCCCAAGGAAAGCTGTTCAACATCCTCTTGCAATCCGTGGTCCCCTGCTGGCCACCCACCCTGAGGACAGGTCCATGCTCCTAGAATGACATTAAAAATATTTAGCACTGAAGTCTCTGGCATGTTGAAATGGAGCCATGTCCTGGAGGTCCCTTGGTATTCTTGAAATGAAGCCCTTAGTGCTTGGGGTCATGGAAGGTCTGGGGTCACTGACGTAGCAGTTACTTACAAACTCGTATGGAAACGGGCCATTATTTAAACCTGTACAGGCAGGTACCGGAGGATTGTCAGCCCTGCTGGTGACAATATTTAAGCTCCTGCTTCATTGCTTTGAAAATCTAGGAGACTGCCCCCTTTTGAAACAGGTACCCTCAACTTCCCGGAAGACTCCCCTTAACGCAGCCCAACCCATTGCCACAGCCCCACACAGCTTACAGGTCCTTGCTTGAACACCACACAAAAGCAAGAGTATTCTCAGATAATTTATTCACAATTTTCATATAAACAGGTAATCAACCCATATTTTACATGCAGAGCGAGTTCAATATCCTCCCCCCACCCCCAAAGGCATATTCTATACATGGTGCTACCTGGCTCTGTAGGAAAACATTGAAGAAAATGGTAATTGAGCTTTTGGTGGGTTTTGTGTTTCTGAGTTGTTTTCCAAGTAAGCTGAGGCACATTTGATCCTGCAAGGCTGACGGGCGGATGGGAGGTGTTCGCTGCTGACGCAGGGGTGGAACCGCCCCCCCAGGCACACAAAGTAGGCAAAACGAAAGAAGCCAGTTCTCGACGTGCGTGGACACACACTCATTTGGAGGGGCTGCTCCTTCCTTCTCAAATGCTACCAAGAGCCCACGTTCATGACCTGGTTTTTAACAAGGACTTCAGGGCTCACGCCCAAATAAAAGTCTGGCTGGAGTTTGGTTCTGGACGTTGACTGGTATCAGAAGGTGACGGACAGGGAGCTCAAAAAGTCATCATCTCTCTCAGTTTCTGGGGGACCTTAAGGAAACATTCACCTTCAGCTGCAGCCTCTGAAAGCCCATCATTTTCTTTTGCATATCTGAAAAGAACATATCTATTCTTTCCATTCCCGACCTCACCTCTCATGTAAATCAATATTCTCAAGAACATTCTGGAAGGTTTTCTGAAGGGACGCCATTCTACGTGCACCATTTATATACAATCATTTCCCTATTCCCCACCCCCAATGAAACCGTAAGTTCTGAGTAGCCTGAGGGGTCAAGGATTCACCAAGTGGTATCTAAATGTTTAACCCCACACTTCCACCAGAGTAGAAGAGGGATTGTTGTTGGGACAACGGCAGATCCAATCACTTACCTAGGCGGCTAGCATGGCCCATGCCCTGATGGCATTCCTACCAAATGACCAAAGTCATGGACGGCTGCAAATAAACACCTCCCAACCCAGCAAGCACCTTACACGGCAGACAGTGGGAGACCCGTCCATCAGCTGGCAGCAGTCTCCAGTGGTCACAGGTTGCACGTGCAGACTCTTGCTTGCAACAATTCCCACATTTTCTCTGTTGTGCTAAACATCTACCAAGAGAACCAGCAGCATTCTCCCTTTCTACCAAGTTCAAACGACAGCAAAGCACTCAGACAGCTCCCAGAATCTGAGCATTTCCAGACGCGTGTTTGACATCACTGGTCTGGGGACATCACGGGTCTGGGGAGAAAGTGATGCGTTTGGTATTGTCCTCCCAGAAGAAGAAACGGCTACATAAACGTCACCACATGACTGAAAGGGGTTTTCATAATAGTGAGACATCTTTAAAAACAAACAACAGAAACTGTCAACCTAAGCTGGCTTTGTTGTTTTCTTCTGTAAGCCATCACTGCAACCTCCCAGGACAACCATGACGTTCTAGGACCAAAGTCCTCTTGTTGGAGTTGACATTATCTGGTGCGAAAGGAGGTTTGTGGCCCAATGGCGCCCACTCATCTCACTGCCACACCACAGACAACTAAATAAAGCCCATGCACTCCCGCTTACATGGGGGACTCAGCACTCGACGTGACTTCTCCAGGGCAAGCGGAGAAAGGCAAGCCTCCAGGGGCAGAGCCTAGAAGTATGACAAGGATGGTGAGGTATGGCAAGAGTGACAATGGCCCTGCTGCTGTCCTTGTCTAGACTTACACACAGGCTCACAAAGCCCCACAAGGTCTAACAGTGTTGGCTTGAGGTCAACCAAACCACAACACAGGGGTCCAAGGTTTGGCTGCTAAAAATTCTGTTCAGCACACTGGTGGATTTTGGGTTGGGATTTGTCAAGATGCCCCCATCTCGCTCAGAGAATAGGAGATACCACACTGGGTGTTTGTGTGGGAGGTGCCCATGAGCATGATTTGATCCAGCCCCAAGCAGCATTTCACCTCAAAAGGAGTGGGAATAAGCCACTTCAAGGGGATGCAGTGGGGTGGGGGGTGCCGGCTCTGCACCAAAGCCTGCTTTACCCGGTAGGAGACGGCGTAAGCGCTCGTCACCAAAGAAGGGCAGCTCGGGCCTGGGTGCCCCACACATCAAACATGTCACCGTGGGCTGGTTCGTGTTTGGGAAGCACGGTGTCAAAAGAGAATAAAAAAACAAAACAAACAAACAACAAAAAAGGAAGATTAAACTCTAAGAATATTATCTGCCAGAAGAAGGATATATGCTCACAGAAGGCCACGCTTTATCCCAAATCCCTCCCTCAAAACTCTTACTGGTCCCTGGCATTCAGAATCAGCTGATATGGATTTTTCCCTGATTCAGAAGGGATCCAGGCAGAATTCTGAAGTCTCGGAGATGTCCGCTGAAACCACATCCTAACAATACACTGAGGTAGACTGTGCTGGGGGGAAAAAAATCATTGCCCCGCATTCACCTGTTTATTTTTCTTTGATAAAAATTTACATGCGCTCCATTTTTACGAAAGTGATTTTACAGTGATTTTTTTATATATTAAAATAAATACTTTTCCCCCTAATATAAGAAAACCTTTCTGAATTAGAAAAATGTGAAAATTGCTGCTAGTGTAGTCTACACCCACTACAAATTGACTATGAAAAGAACTAAATACCTAGATCTACATGTCCTTTTTTTTTCTTTTTAATTTACGTACAGACCTTCTTCTATGTACAAAATAAATTTGGCGAAAATAATTTCTGAACTCTTGCTCCTTGCACCCAATCACAGAGGCTCCCAAGAAATATTTTACATGCTGTAATTTCTCAAATCATATAAATACGAGCGTAATAGGCAGTTGGGATTTGCGTCTACCTGTGTTCTCCATCAGGAAATGAGGAGGTCTGGAGGTCGTCACTGAGGCTCTACCTGTCCACAACTCTTAAGAGAAGAAGGTGGGAGGAAACCATCAAAAACTTTGAGAAAATGTACTCGGGGTAATCAGGGTGATGATTCTGATGAACCAAAGTAAGGAGTTCATGTGTTCTTTATTTGAGCAGCCGTGGTTCTTCTCCTCAAAGGGAAGAAACTGTGGGTTCAGCCGGTTCGGAAGTTCTGGGGAGCCTGGAGGTCCTTAGCGGCATCTCCCCCAGGCTCCACTCTCTTAGAGACTGCAACGTCGTAAGCACCTGAGAGTTCGGCTCAGGCCCCACACCTGGCCCAGCTGAGGTCACAGCACAGAGCAGCTTTTGGGAGGTCAGTTCTGAGGACAGCTGGATGCTCTGAGGACAGAGGGGACCGACAGGTGCATCTCACTTCAGCTAGTGTAGTGTTCTCAAAGTCCATCCGCACTGTCACACTTTGGGATCTGATTTTGTTTGCACAAGAACGGTGGGATGTGCATACCCAAGTGAGGAAGAGCGTGAGGTACACACAGGGCCAGGAGATCCCAGAGCCACAAGTGTGTTCAAAGGTAGGGCTCAGCTCCAGGTGGCTGCCACCTTACCCAAGCAGAAACCTGACCGTCCATTAAACCCAACTGTCCACACCTTCCGTGTGGCCTTGTGATGTCCAAAACGGTTAGCAGCGAACGTGGCTTTAGTCCCAGAAAAATGGATGCCTTGAAGACCAAGCAAAGAGGCCACTGGTGCCTGGCTCCCCTCCCCACACAGGCAGACTGACCCACCAGCCCTCCCCCGACCTTGGGAAACGGTCAATAACTTATTAGGCTGATTGGAGATTTTTTCAAAATTAAATATGTTACAAATATGTTCTCAAAACTCATAATCTTGGTTTCTTTTCTTTCTTTCTTTCTTTCTTTCTTTCTTTCTTTCTTTCTTTCTTTCTCTTTTTCATGTCCTGGCTTTGTTTGGTCTTGAAAAGATCCATTATCACTCCCAACCACTCCATTGGCTCCCGGAAAAAACATTTTTTCACCAAAGTTAAGGGAGAAAAGACTCCTGAGGCTAGACTTGGGACACAAGAAGAATCAGCGGAGGGTACAGTCTCCCCGGAAAGAAGAAGGAAGGGGTTGGGGACCAGGGTGCTCACACACTCGAGAAAAGTGGAACCTTCATGAGCCAATCCCCAAGTGTCATTTCAGCATGAGTGCTTTGCACACACACACGCACACACACCAGCTGTGTCTACCCTAGACACGTACGCACGCACACACTGGGACTGCAGATCCTTATCAAAAGTACAAAAGCAGCAGCTATTGGTCAATTTGAGGAACTGATTTTATGAAGGAAAAAAAAAAAATTCTTCAGCCTGGATGAGAAAAACCTTCCTAAAGCCCATTCCCTAACGCTGGGAACTCTACTGGAACAGGGTTTGTGTGTTTCTTCTTTCTTTCAAACTTTTGTTCCACAAACAAGTGTTATGTTTTATATTGTAGCTCAGACACCAGCCCAAAAAAAAAAAAAAAAAAATTGTAAAAACAGGTGCTTTCTCTCAATCGACTACAGAAAGAAGTCACATCCCGGCGTGCCCCGCGGAAAGCCCCGCCCTGTGTCCAGCCACGCCCTCTGCGGTCTAACTGGCAGCCAATCAGCTGTGTCTGACGTCGTACTGCGCACAGAAACGGAGAGTGCTGGTCTCTGAGCTGCACCGGACGCGGGCAGGGTCACGGGGAAATCCTGAGTTTCCTGGAGGCCGTCACACCAGAAGAGAGTGAAGCTGGGGACCCCTGCCCCAAGCAGACGCTGTTAGGAGGGGTTGGAGCGTGGCAGGGTCAGGATCCGTCCGTTTTTCTTGCCCCCGTTCATGTGGGTGTAGGGGATGTGGTCCTCGTAACTCCGCTTGAGGCCCAGCGAGGACCCTCCATCTTCCTCCCTCTGAGAGTGTGAGGACCGGTCCAGGGGGACGCTCTCCATGTCCTCAAACTCCATCTCCAATTCCTCGCACTCTGGCGCCTTGTTCTCCTCGCTGTGGAAGAAGGACACTTCCGGAAAGCTGGGGTGCAGGTCATCCTTGAGCAGGTCAACGACCTCCAAGAAGGCCGGCCGCATCTTGGGGTTGAACTGCCAGCACATGCGCATCAGTTCACTGCTGTGGGACAGAGGGGCACACTGGGGATGAGTCTGGGGGTCCAGCCACGCAGCCCTCAGCCCCCCACCCCGGTGGCCCACACCCACAGATGACAAGTGTTCATTTCAGACAGCAGCTACATGTGCAGGTAACAGTCAAGCAGAAGCAGCGATTCTATAGGTGCTGAAAGATGGTTTTGAGAAGAGATCCATCCAAAGGGGCTGCCTCCCCGCAGACCCAGATGAAGACCCTCCTGATGTTGCCACAAGTTGAAGACCACAGCTCCTCATTTTATACATCTCCCTGCTCCTGACAGCTGCAGCTGTGTGGCCCTCCTGCAGGCCCGGCCCAGCCCTCACTCTTTTGAGGATGGTGGGACTGCTATGACCTTACTCAGCCAACAGCACACAGGACAGGCGCTGAGGGCTTGGGGTTTCCATTTTACCTCTTCCTTTCCCTACTGTAACTTCTTCGAGGGCCGGAGCTGGCAAACCTTGGCCCGTGGACCAAACGTGGCCCCCTGAGTGTTTTTATAAATAAAGTTTTATTGGCATACAGTCACACCCATTCATTTATGGATTGCCTATGGCTGCCTTCCAGGTACAGCGGCAGAGTTGAGGAGCTGTAACAGAAAGCCACATGGCCTACAAAGCCGAAAATACTTACAGTATGGCCCTTTGCAGAAAAAATTTGCACACCCCTGCCCTAGGACCTACTGAATTTCCTGGGCCGGAACCACAGCTGGCTGCCAACTGGCATGGCTAGGAAAGGCCCTCCACCAGACAATATTGAGAAATACTTCGCTCAGAAATTCTAAATAACTCAGCACCATACTTTTGTCATATGAAGTCTCTTCAAACTAGAATAAGTTTTCTAAGTTGACGTCTCATTCTTTTGGGGATGAAGCATAAAAATGGCCTCTCCCCATGGATTTTTCAAGAGGTCAAACTTTTTTCCTAGAAAATACTGATAAAGGAGTCTCAACTATTCACTGTAAGAAATTAGAAAATACCCCAAGATATAGAGAAAATGCAGCTCACATACAACTTTCCTTCAAATAGAACCTCTTGTCTTTTCTATCTGGAGATACGTGGAAATATACATATACCACTTTTTCCACTTAATATTTTAACACAAGTTCATCCACTGAGCTATAAAATATTTTGAGCATCATTTGAAATTTCAGTTGTTACATCCTATCAATGTATTAATTTACTTGGCAATTCTCATATTGTTGGATGTTTAGATCACTTTTTTTTTTTTTTTTTTTTTTTTTTTTTTTTTTTTTTTTTTTTTTTTTTTTTTTTTTTTTTTTTTTTTTTTTTTTTTTTTTTTTTTTTTTTTTTTTTTTTTTTTTTTTTTTTTTTTTTGCTGATATATGGGTAGCTCCCTGACTGGGAATCGAACCCAGGCCACAGTGCTGACAGCGCCGACGCCGAAGCCTTAAGCCGCTACACCACCTGGGAGCTCCCCACTTTTTTTTTAGACTTTAAATAACATTGCTCTGAGTAGCTCTTACAACAGGGCAGTAGGAATGGAGTACTTTCCTTTATTTTACTTTATACTTACTGGACTATTAGTAGGTCTGGATGATTTTGCAAGTGTTTAATGACATACATAGATCCCACAACAAATATTTAAAACAAAAATGTGAGGAGGATATGTAATACATATTCCTAACAAAGATTTTTTAATGTTCATGCTTAGTGACTTATTCTTTCTAGTATTATTGAGACATAATTGGAAACAACATGTATTAGTTTCTTGACAAAATTTTAAGTGTATAAAGAATAGACAGTTAAACATAAGCTGCTCAGTTCCCTTCTCCCAAAGTAACTGCTGCTGTGGGGTATCTTCTCACATAAACTTCCAAAGATATATGATATGTAGTAAACCACACATGTAAAGATATAATATGCAAATACAAGCATGCACATAGGCATGGTATGCACAGTGTGCGTGCAAAGATAGGATGTGCAAACATAAGCACACATGCAGACATGATGCGCAAACACAAATGTGCATGCAAAGATACAACAGGCAAACACAAGCATAGTAACACAAGTAAAGTTATAAGATGCAAACACAAGCAGGCATGTAGATAGATATATGACATGCAAACACAAGCATGCATGCAAACGGCAATAATGCCTGTTTAACAAACACCCCTTTCTACACTTACAGTCTCTCTGGGCAGTTGTCAGGTTGTTCGAGAGAGCCTCCATCCATGACAAATTTCAACACTTGCTCATTAGACAGGCCTTGGTAAGGCTGTTCTGCCAAACTGGTGATTTCCCAAAGGACCACGCCAAAGGACCTGCCAACAGCAGTTGAAAAAGAGTAAAAAAGAAGCCATTAACACACACACACACACACACACACACACACACACACACACAACTTTCTTGGTTTACTAGAACCTGACTGGCCAGTTAGTTAAACAATTTATGCTGTGTTCAGAAATGCCTATAAGATTAGTCTCAACTGGAACGTACCAGCAGCCAAGCAAGAGTCCTCACACATGACATCCCCTTCATTTTCTTGATGGAGAGGCATGAGAAGGCAGATTTTAATTCATGGTAGTGGAGCAGCCTGGAATTCAGGCCCAGCTTTCTGTCACCAACCCACACACGACTCACCACATGTCGGAGAAAGCGGTGAAGACCCCGTCCTTCAGGGATTCCGGTGCCATCCACCGCACGGGCAGCAGACCCTTGCCCCCTTTCCGGTAGTAATCCGTTTCGTAGATGTCTCTGGTCATTCCGAAGTCTGACAACAAACAGTTCGCATGTTCTTACCCTTCAGCCTATGGTCCAGGTGGCCGCCATCTACACTGCCCCACCCCTCAACGAGCCCTCAGATGTGCTCTCCTGCCCCAAGTGTGGCCGTTACACCCAAGGGGAATGGATGCTGACGGTGCTCATGGGCATGTGGAGGGAGAGGACGGGCCACCATTTACGGCAAACTTGTCTGGCCCATAGCCTGTGGGCCGCGTGCGGCCCAACACAAATGTGTAAACTTTCTTAAAACATTACGAAAATTATGCACAGAGTGTTTTTTTTAAGCTCATCAGCTCTTGTTAGTGTTCGTGTTATTTTATGTGTGGCCCAAGACAATTCTTCCATGGTGGTCCAGGGCAACCAGAAGGTTGGACGCCCATGATTAAAGGGAAGGAAAAGGAACCACCAAGTGCAAAGGAGTGATGTTCCAGCCCAGAGCTTGGGAATCCCTTTCTCAGGAATGTTTCCTTACCACCTAAGACTCGCAGGCAACCCAAACCGAACTTCTGACTCTCTGCAGCCAACCGACTGTTCCCCATTGGGAATGCCATGCCCCTACACCTGCCAGCTGCCCTCCCTGCCACAAACCCAGGGTTGGGTCCTCCTTTGACCACGCCACTGCCTCACACCCCACACCCCACACCAGTGACAAGCGCCCTGTCTCCCTCACATCCCACTCTAATGATCTATTCCGCTCCATCACCCCGGTCCCACTCAGGCCCCCTACCCTCTCTCACCTGCAAGACCCTCCCTCCATCATGACCTGAGAGCTCAGGAGAAGCTACATAGACAGGATGACGTCATTTTGTCACTTCCTGCTTCCCTTGCTGACGCAGGATAAGGTCTCTGAGGATTATGACCAGGATCGCATCCCCCCTGTTTCCCACTGCCTGCTCGTGCAGAGCAATGAGTTTTGGGACCATAAATAGAACTGCGTTACTTCCCGCTCCGCAGTGGCGGTGAGACCCTTCTGGGTCTGGCTCCTTCCTGTCTCCTACCCTCACTTGTCATGCTGCTCTGCCCCGTCTCCATTTATTGTGTTCTCGCCCCATCAGCCATCCTTCCAGACTCCACATGTGCCATCACTGCCCTGGGAGGCTGTCACTTGGGTCAGCTTTTAATCCTGCTTGTCTTGGGTGAAACGGTGCCTCCCTGCTGACAGAGGCCTTCCCTCTCCATCACGGAAGCCCAGTTCTTCCGGTGCTCCTCTCCCAGTCCTCACTGTCCTGTTTCTATGAGTGTGAACAATGCTATTGTTCATCTGGACCCCAGACGTTTCTGTGAGGGGGGACATGGTCTATACCCACAATGAACAATATGGCAGCCACTGGGCTCCAGGTGGCTATTGGACACCCAAAATACGGCCTGTGTGACCGACAGGCTTTTAATCTTAAGATTTTAAAATATTACTTAATATAAATTAATTTAAAAGCAGAGGGCCACATGTGGCCAGTGGCTACTGTACTGGATGGTTGTAGGTAAAGACTGCAAGCTGCAGGAGGGCAGGAAAACCACGGTGACCATCGCCGCACCCGTGGCACCTCAGTCAGTGACTTGTACATACAAGGTACACGAACATTATTTAGAGGGCCGAACAGGTGAGGGAGTTAATGAACAGATGGGGGTAAATCACAGTGTGAGGACTGGGCCCCCATGCAAAACCGCTGGAGAAGATTTAAGAATGAGTGATAGACCACTCCTCCTAAAACTAAGCGTGGCCTGGCCATACATTCCAGAGCGGAAAGGCAGACAAACCTCCAATTTTGACGGTAAAATCGTGGGCAACCATGCAGTTCCGAGCTGCGAGGTCCCGGTGCACGAACTTCTTGGCGTTCAGATAAGCCATGCCGTCGGCGATCTCCGCCGCCATCTGAATCATCTCTTGCACGGTGGGGGGAGGGCGTCCAGGGTTATTCTGAAGTCCAAAGAGGGAGTCATGTTCAGCAACCCTGGGGCACCCAGTCAAAAGTGGGTGCCCTGCAGGGTACCTCACCTCAGGGGCAGCTCACCTCAGCGTCAGGCCGCAGGGATCGGAGGAAGCTCTTCAGGTCTCCGTGAGCCATCAACTCCATCACCACAAGGGTCGGCTGGCCTTTGGACACCACCCCCAGGAGGCGGACCTGCAGAGCAAGCATGGGGTGTGACTCTTGGAGGAGGGTTGGTGGGAAGATTTGCACTCCCTGAGGTCTCCCCGTCTGGTCCCACACAGCACCCCGTCTGTCCATCATGCCAGGGCCAATACCCTGGTAGGAGTGAAGGCAGCAAGGTGGGACAATTCAGGACTCACAGTCTGGTGGCTGGGGGAGACCTTCCCATACACAGTGACATCCCAAGGCAAATCCTGGGATACTTCCTTGATGCCTCTGAGCACACAGGGCACATTCCCATCTCCAGACCTTTGCATTAGCTGTTCCCTCTGCCTGACCCTCACGTGTCCACGTGGCTCAGTCGCTACATCCTTTACATCTTTGCTCAAACACACCTTCCCTACTCCTGAACTCTCAATCCCCCAAGCCTGCTCTCCTTTCCCTTTTTGCCATAGCATCATCTGCTAACAATGAACCCACGGGGTAGAGGGTCCTCCACGAGGGCAGGGACCTGCTGCACCACAGAGACGAGAGCAGGGCTTAGCACAGAGCAGGTGCTCCGTTAGCAGGTGGGGGCAAGGATGAAGGGACACGAGGCTCCAGGAGAAACTCGGGGACACTGTGGGAGCCGAGGGCCAAGAAGAGTCAGTGCTGACTTGGGGTGGGGGGGAGGCAGGGAAGGGAGGCACCCTGTGCATTTAAGGGTTACCGAGGAGCAGGAGGAGGATGAGATGGAAGACTCCGGAAAGCACTAGGACTAAGACAGCCTGGCTCCAGGTGATGGGATTGGAGAGGGGAGGCGGGAGAGACCCTCTTCCCACCTTTAGAATGCTCAGCAGGGAGGGGCTAGCCAGGGGCCCATACCCACTGTCCTCGTGCTCTGTGCAGGAAGAGGAGGAAGGACGGCCCAGAGGGACAAGGGCACCAACGTGAACATGATGGTAGAAAGAATAAAATGGAACAAGCCTCACTCAGAGACTCACATGGAGCCGGAGGCAGTTAGAGAAGTGGGGCCCCTTGCACCTCAGCTCTCAGAGCTGCTCTAAGTGGCTAACGTGTGGTGAAACTCAGCTGGAGGCCCAGCCACAACGTCATGGCACAGCCACTGCTGCGTGGACACCTGGGGACCTGCCCGCCTTGTAGTTTTCGCCCCCTCGTTTGCACACCGGAACTCCCCGAGCCCCGTTAACCTTGCCAGCCGTCCTTGGTTTGCAGGAAGGAACGACACCTCGTGGGTTGTGCCTTCACAGCCCCTGCCTTTCTCCGTTCTCTCTGGAGCGCAGTGTAGTTGCTACCTGAATCTGAGTCTCCTGGGTTGCTCCTTTCTGCTCAAATAAACGCCTTTGGTCCTTTAGTCCAGCCTGAACCTCTTTGGTTAGCACAAGCAGACTGCTCCGGGGGCAAACGCGGGACTCACCACGTGATGGCAGGTGAAGCCCTTCATGACCGAGGCCTCGTTGAGAAACTCGATCCGCTCACGCAGACTGGCCGACTCGTTGACTGTCTTCACCGCCACGCGGGTCTCCGCCTCGCCCTTGACGATGTCCTTGGCGTTGCCCTCGTACACCATGCCGAAGGAGCCCTGGCCCAGCTCTCGCAGGAGGGTGATCTTCTCCCGAGGCACCTCCCACTCGTCCGGCACATACACAGAACATGGGAACACTACTCCTCACTTATCCACACAGCATCCGTGGAGGCTCCCTGGCCATCGCCCACCCAAGCCCCCGCAAAGGTTCACTAAGTGACTTCTGGAATCCAGACTTGTGCCGGGCATGTAGCCAAGAACAGGACAGGCGTGGGTCCATGACCTCGTGGCAAGGATGGCAGGGGTTCGGGAAGGAGCCACACCGGTCCGGCAGGCGCCAAGCTGAGCCTACGTCCCCATCCTTCCTATCTGAATCAGAGCCCCACTGCCTAACGCTGCTGCTTCCCATAGAAGGCTGTCATTTCTGCAAAGTGCCAATGGGATGGGGACCACCCAGCCTGAACCACTGGGCATGTGAGTGAGCCCACCAGGACCGCCTAGCGTCAGCACAGGCAGGCACAGCCATGGGGGTGAGACCAGAACTGCCCAGTTAAGCACAGCCCAGGGAGCAGACCCACCAAATTGTGAACTAACTCATGGTGGTTGTTTTAAGCCACTAAGCTTGGGGCAGGGGGTTGTTATGCAGCAAACGATTCACAAATGCACAAAGGCCTCATAAGAAATGGTTCCTGTATTCCTCTGTGCGTCCCTGTTATGGGCTACACTGTGTCCCCACTCCTCCCAAATCCATATGTTGAAGTCCTAAGCCTGGTACCCCAGAATGTGACTGTATTTGGAGAAAGGGACTTTAAAGAGGTAATCAAGTTAAAATTACATCATTAGGGTGGGCCCCAACCCAATATGGCTGGTGTCCTTATAAAAAGAAAAGATTAGAACACAGAGACATGCACAGAGAGATGACCCTGTGAAGGCACAGGGAGAAGACAGGACAAGGAGAGAGAGTTCAGGAGAAACTGACCATGCCATCACCCTGACCTTGAACTTTCAGCCTCTAGAACTGTGAGGAAGTAAAATTGTGTTTTCTAAGCCACCCAGCATTGGTCCGTGGTTAGAGCAGCCCTAGCCAATTTATACAGGCATCAATGGCTCATGCAAGGACACTGGTCACAGAGCTCCATGCACACATGAACTCACAGATGCTCAGTGGGGGCACCCTGCCTGCGAGCCTGGCTCTCTCCCTGTGTGCACTGCCTCAGGCCTTCCCGACCTTAAAGACCCTCAAGTCCTAATTTCCACCTCTGTCTGGGCCGCCTGTGCTCTCAGCCTTTGCTGCGTTCCAGAAGAGAGCAGAATGGTGAGGTGGAGAGGCAGCCCCGAGGCAGGCGTCCAGGCCTCCCCCGGCTGTGGGACCCCACGGCAGGCAGCCCTGAGTGTCAGCTTCTCTGCTGTGCAATAACGCCATTTCCAAACAGGCAGAGGAAGCTCCCTGATCCCATCCATTCCCTCCACTGCCCGACACATTCCCACCGGCAATAACCACCTTTCCTAGTTTGGGCGTTCTGAGGCTCTGACGCCTGCTCGCCCAGCAGCTCACCCTAGGACTGACCCCTTCCCTGAGGGGTAGCCAGTTCGCAGAGTTGCCGAGAAGTCACCTACGAGAGCACCTTTCCGACGCAAACCGTCCAATCCACAGCCCACACCCCAACCACCTCTGTTACCAGGCTCTCACACTCAGGGCCACTGTCTCTCTGTCCTGATCACCCCAGGGCCAGGTGCCAGACAACCAGGGCCAGCACCTACGCCCCAGAACATGCTGAAACTATTCGAAGCAGCCACCCCAAGTCTGCCCTGCCTCGCCCATGCCTTTCCCACGGAAACCAGAGTGGAGGCTCTTGCCCTCACTTCCCCCTCTCTCTGCCTCCTGACCCACCCTGGTGCTTCCCCAGGGCCTGTGTGGAGTGTGCCTCCTGCTGCTGGGAATGTGAGGACATATATCTTTTTCCTAACAGCCATCTCCGTGTCTGCATGTCTTATCAGACCTGACTGAAACAGATCTTGGGAACCGTTAACACACCACCCCTGCATCCCAAGCCGGCGTCCTGCCAGGCAATGGTGCTCATGCCTCGGAAGTCGCTTTTTGACTTGGACTGCATGAAGCACTTTACAAACTGTAATGCAACGATGGCTTCCTCCTCAGGAGGAACCACCAGGCCTCACTGCAGGAGTCACTCACTGCCCTCTGCCACAATCAAGGGAACTGCAGGTGCCAGACCCACACTCCCACCCCCAGCATCAGTACCACATCCAGGCTCGGCGGCAGGTGTGTCCCTGGCACCCACACAGTCTCCCGCCCATCTTGTCCCCGCTTCTTGTCTTCCTCGCTCCAGTCAGAGCCTCCCCTTTTGGCTTCCAATGTCCACCTCCCAGCCTGGGCAGCAGGTTCAGACACGGCTCTTGGCCCTGCCCTTGGCACTCTCAGGGACAGGCCCCAGGCTCCACGCCCCCAGGACTGGGACACCGAGTTCTCAGCCTCCCAGCCCAGGCAGATCAGCCCATCCAAACAGGTGCCCGACAGCGGGTGTCTAAACTGCTCCCAGTTGTGGGGCTTCTCCAGCAAGGGGCAGCGGGTCTTCAGCTCCAATGAACAAGAGAGCTCATGTCAGCCTCTGGGGAGTGTCAGCCCTTGACTTTCACTTGACAGTGATGGCAGAGGAAACCCGCCTGCAGGATTCTGGCCACTTACAGGGAAGAGCATGGCACTCACCATCACTGGCACTGAGGTACTCGGGGTTTGAAGAAGCATACAGCGGTCCCAGCGGCCCATCTGGCTGTCTGAAAGAGAAGAGGGGAGGCACTCTAGCCTGTGATCCTCACAGGACTCCAGGGGTGAGTGACTACAGGCCCCCGCTCTGCAAATGAGAACCCTGATAATAAATGGGAACTAGCGCTGTTCTGGAGCCATCTAGTCCCAGCTCATGAGGAAGAACTTTTCAGGAAACTTAGGAACCAGTTGTTAAATACAATCATCATTCAAAAATAAAGCATATAGGCTTATGATTAAGTAAGTTATATTAAAAGCAAAGGTAACAATATTCAAAACTGACCACTTCCTAATTATCACCTTACAATGTACTATGATTAGCTCTCTAGAGGTTAGCTACGTTACCTCATTTATTTATATTATTGGATCCATGTGGTGGAAATACTACGTGTTGGTGAGCCACTCTGTGCTCAGTGACTCATGTCAGTAGCTTGAAATTGGCCACGTGGGAATATTTACACCACGGAAAGAGGCCAACACTACAAACCAACACTTGATTTATTGTTCTGCCATTTGTCCAGCCTTGAGAAAGTGATGGAAGAAACATTAAAAAGCAAATTAAATTTAACTGTGTGCCATCTCTATAGCCAGGACATTGCAAATGGCACAAAACATTGAAAAAGTGTTAAGTATTTAAGAATTGTTATCTGATTCCGCAAAGCCACTCCTATGACTGATGAATATATCAGTCTTATTTCATTTTTGTCCTATGCTTTCATGTGAACAAAATGTCAATCAACATGCATGAACCCTTGTTCATCAAGTGCAACTGCAGGTTGGCTACAGATACAAAGGTTCAGGGGAAAAAATCGAGGAAAGCATTTCGTGACAATTCACTGGCTGGAGGGAACTTACGACACAGAGTACTGCATATTGTGTGAGTTGCATGCTATGCATCCTTTATGTCAGTAGCATTTCTAATAAACTTAGGGATAGCTGCACGTGTATCTACACCCAGGCATACTTCTGCCTGGAGAGCCGGCACACGTGGCACTCACCTCTTTCTCAGGAATAGATAAATGCTTCCAATCACAACGCTGAAGAGGAAGACAAAGATGAGGGGACCGATGATAATTTTTGCAATATTTGATGGGACATCTACTGAAAGAGAATAAGAAAATACACATTTTGTATCAAAATGTGTTCACACCACAAATCACATCTGCGAATAGAACCGTGAGCCACAACACACTTGTCCCCATCTCTTGTCCCTGAGCCTCTCTCTGCTGGTCTCCTGGACCCTTATTTCCCAGCAATCCTGAAACACCACCTGGCTCCGTGGGGCTGGGCGGCGGGGCACAGCAGTCTGGATTCTGGAAGCACACCCCTGGCTCCCAGACCACTGCCAGCCTTCTTCCCCACCCAGAACCAACTTCACTGTCAGGCAACTCAGGGCGGCCCCCAGGGCCCACACGCAGAAGGGCCCTGCTCTGGGTTTAATGTTCCACTGTCACCATCTTGACAGTCTCCATTTTTAAACAAGGGCCCTGCATTTTCATTATGTCCTGAGTCCTGCACATTAAATAGCCCATCTCAATTCCCAATAGCATGTCTGGCAAATGAAAAATTCACCAGGAAGTGCCCTGCGTGGGCTAGACGGTCCTACCCCTGCTCTCTGGACAGCTGGCCCATGAAGCCTGCCTTGGCCGTCAGGAAGACTATCAGACAAAATTAAGGCAAGAGCATTTCCCACAAAGAACCCCTCCAAAATGCTATGCAACCTTTACTTTTTGAATAAGCAGGCAAGGCCACCTTGTGTGTAATTATCAGCACACCCACATATTCATGTTCTTGCAAGCCAAGGAAGAAAATGGATCCTGGGACGTCAGAGAACAAATCTGGGCCTCTGGGTCTGTTCATGACGGCATTTGCGGAACACTGACTAAACTCCAGGCACTGTCTGAAGTGCTTTGTGTGAGTAATCTTATTTAATTGTCCCTTCAGGCCAAGATGGGAGGTACTGCTACCCATGCTGGCTAACAGACTGGGAAACAGAGGCTCAGGGAGGGGAGGGGTCTTGCCCCAAGTCCCAGAACTGATCCACAGTGCAACACACACTTGAACCCAGGCCCTCTAAGTGAGCTCTGATCACTGCCCCATGCTGCCTTCGGGAGCCAGCTCTATCCTCAAACATCTTGTCCTCCTGCACCACCCTGATTGACAGCAAACCATCAATGCCATCTCCAGTGGGGGACAGCCCAAGGGTGTGCGCCTCCTTAAATTCTGCACCCTGGTGCCTTGCTTCCCTCCCTGTTAAATATTTTTTACAGTTTTTGTTAAGAAAAAGAATTTTTTTAAAGTACAGTTGTCCAGGGCCCTCCTGGTCCTTGTCTATGTGTCTCTTCATTTGGGTGGCCCTGGGTTATATCTTTTATCATAAAACTATCCTTGTAATTATAGCACTTTCCTGAGTTCTGTGAGCCATTCCAGCAAATGATCAAATCTAAAGTGGTTGTGGGAAGTCCCAAATTTGCAGCCATTTGGTCAGCGTGCAGGTGGCCTGGAGAACCCCCAAACTTGCATCTGGCATCTAGGTGAGAGCAGTCTGGTTGGGAACTGTGCTCTTAACCTTATGGGTTCTATGCTCACCCCAGCGGACAGTGTCAGAATCATGCCAGACTAAATTATCTTTTGCCTGTACTTGTATACATTCCTCCAGGTCTTGGCCAAGATGTTGCCACCTCCAAGAAGCACTCTCTGACCAGCTCAGACTTCCCCACCTCTCCCTACCCTACTGTCCACAGTGTGTCCAGCTGGCCCAGTGGTGGCATTTACTGCCTGGACATTGAGAGCATACCCACAGATGAATAGTGAAGCTCTCACATCCTCCATTGGAGGAACTGGTCCCTCTCACAACACAGATCAAAACACTAGTTCACAGCTGATGTGTTTACAGACTTGCCCTGTGCCAGCCACTTGAACTTCACGATGTCATTGAAACCTCCCTTTACCTCCAGAGGTGGTCCTATGATTATCCCCAGGGACAGATGAGGAAGTGCAAGCTCAGAAAGCACCTTGCCCTGGTCACATAGCCCTAGCCGGTAGACCCAGAGGTCAAGTCCAGGGCCAGCACCTATAGGCACCAACCTTTCCTGACCATCTCCTAAAATGTGCCATTCCCAGCACCCAGCACAGACCCAACCATGCACACTTACAATAGTCTGTCACATAGAAATAGGTGGCTTCCGTCCAGGAGCCATTGCCCGCCAGGGAGGTGGCCCGTACTCGCACGCTGTAATTCCCCGGCGGCAGCCCACGCAGCCTACAGCCCCGCTCCAGAGCAAAATGCCTGCGGGAGACACAGAGGTGCAGCTCCTGGAAGACAGGGGAAGAGAGAGGGGAGTCAGGGATGTGTCTCATGCACTCGGGAGCTCCCATCCAGCTGGGGATGTCACAGACAGGATGTGCTCAGAAATGACATACAGGGAGTAAGGCCACATCAAAATGCACCATGTAAGCAACTTTCGGAATCTTAGAACCTTAGCTGTTCGGACAAGGTAACAGAAGCATGGGTTATAATGACTGATAACAGCCAATCTTCCTAAACCATAGGCTGAGCATGTGGCCTGCATCATTTCATTTAATTCTTACAACTCCATCAGTCTCAGTTTCTCCTTAGAGAAAAGGTAACTGGGGCTTATGGCAGAGTCAGTGAAGTTTTGCTATAAAAAGTCAGATAATATATATTTTCAACTTCAGGGGGCCAGACCCTCACTGTCACCAACTCAACCTGCCATCAAAAGCAGCAAAAGGAGCCAGAGACAAATTCCAAATCATAACATCTATAAATGAACAGGCATGGCTGTGTGTCCATGAAATACTGTGGATGCGGATAGTTGAACTTCATATAATTGTCACATATCATGTAATACTACGCTTCTTTTCATTTTTTAACAACCATTTTAAGATGTGAAAGCAACTCTTAGCTAAGCTGGCCAGACGTACCATTTTAAATGGGACAGGGCATAACAGTACTGTCCCATTTCACATGGTACGTACGGTCAGCCTACTGACACCCTGAATTTAGCCCAGTGAGACTAGGCTGAGACACGTACCATTTGAAATGGGACAGGACCGTGGTTTTCCGTCCCATTTAAAACAGTACATCTGTGCTAAGTGAAATAAACCAGACAGAAAAAACCAAGAACCATATGACCTCACTCATATGTGAAATATAGAACTGAAAGCAAAAAGAAACAAAAACTCAAGGACACAGTCAATAGTTTAGTGGTTACCTGAGGGCAAGGAGGGGAGGGAGTGGGAGAGGAGGGAGGGGGAGTCAAGTACATGGTGACGGAAAGAGAACTCACACTGGGTGGTGAGCACATAATGCAACACATGGATGATGCACTATAGAACTGTACACCTGGAACCTGTGTAATTTTTGCTAACCAGTGTCACCCCAATAAATTTAACCACATAAAAATAATACTAATAATAATGGTATGTCTGGTTAGCCTATTCTTAGCCCACAAGCTGAACAAAATCAGGCATACGGAAATAGTTTGCCGACCCCTGGCTGAGGATGTGAAGTGATCACGGGGAAATCCCATCACTGGTGAGTGGCAGGGCTGGCACTTGAACCCAGAACTGTCTGCCTCCAAAACTTCTTGCAACCACTGTGGGATATTTTCACCAGGCCTCCAGAAAGTCCCAGAAGAGCAGGAAAGAAAGGACTCGTGTTGCCTAAATCACGTTTCAGGCTTTTCTACCTCCTGGCTCTGACTCGTCAGAACCAGATACATGGACTGAATGTGTTAAGGACAAATTTAAAATCTCCTTACTTCCCATGGGGTCTTTTGGTTTCATTTTATTTCTTTTACCACCTGTAAAAGAGTTGGGATCCACCTAAATGTCTGGTAAAAGAGGAGCTAAGCATGCATACACAGGAGTAAAATTAAGAAGGGTCTGCACAGAACTATATTCTCCTCCTTTCTGCCAACAACACTCCAAACTTCCTTTAGATGCTGTGCCTCCCCCTTGAATGGCTCTTAACTGCCACCCACAACCCTACCCTGGTTCTAGGGCTCACCCTGACTGCCTGAAGCCAAAAAGTCCCATTGGTTTGGGGAAGGGCAAAAAGCTCAGACCCAAATGAGCCAGCACGGACATGCAAATCAAGACCACAGTGAGATACCACTTCACACCCACTAGCATGGCTAAAATCAAAATAGGGGCCATAGCAAGGGTTGGTGAGGATGTAAAGAAACTGAAACCCTCATACACTGCTGGTGGAAAAACAAAATGGTGCAGATGCTTTGAGAAAAGAGCTTGGCATTTCCTTAAAAGTTAAATGTAGCATCACCATTTCACCCAGGAATTCCGCTCCTAGGAATGCACACAAGAGAACTGAAAACATACGCCCACACACTTATACACGGATTTCATGGCAGCATGCTTTGTAACAGTCAAAAGGTGGAAGTAACCCAAATGTCCATCAACAGATGAATGGATAAACACAATGTGGTCCATCCACATGACGGAATATTATTCAGTTATAAAATGGAATGATGTACTGATACACACCACAATGTGGATGAACCATGAAAACATTATGCTAATGAAAGATTTCAGTAACAAAAGGCCACACAAATATTGTATGATCATCATTTATATGAAATGTCCAGAACAGGCAAATCCCTAGAAACAGCAAGTGGATTAGTGGTTGCCAGGAACTGGAGAGAGAGGAGGCAGGGAAGATTAGGGGGTGATAGCTAAGGGGGTGGTGGTGGTGATAAGGTTTCTTTTGAGTATGATGAAAATATTCTGAAATTGACAGTGGTGATGCTTGCATAACTGTGAATGTACTAAAAACTACTGAATTGTACATGTTAAATGGGTGTGTTTTATGGTATGTGAATGTATCTCAATAAAACTGTTACTAAAAACCCTCATGCCCGAGCCAATCAGCATACAGCCCTTCCCTGGTCATATGATTGGTTACTGGGCGTCATGTGGCCTCAGCGTGGCAAGGGATGCTGGGTCACAGACTCCCTCTCTTCCTATACATTTGGCACTAGGAGGATTTGAGGCTTGAAACCACAGAAACCAGGACAGCCAAGAGCTGCTGGACTCACTACAAGGACCCTTACGATACAACTGATCCAAAGAACTTCTGGATCCAACCCTGCCTGAACACCTTGAACTGTTCATTTATGAGAGCTAATAAGCTTCTTTCCTGTCTTAAGCTAGTTCAATGGGAATGGGGCGGGTTCTTAACTGCTGGTGGAAGATGAGGGATATCAGCACAGAGGGTATAAAACCCAGAGCCTGTAATCTCAACCTCTACATTATACCAGACAGAGATCTTCCTAAACATCCTTGTAAAAGGCTGTACATTAGGTTTTATGGATATACTATATTCTACGAATCCATTCTCCAAAGGACAGACACCTAATGGCTTACACTTTTTTGCTACTGATGAAAATCTTACACATAAATTGAGAAACATGTGAAGTCCAACTGA
Source organism: Lyroderma lyra (assembly GCA_004026885.1). Classification (NCBI taxonomy): domain Eukaryota; kingdom Metazoa; phylum Chordata; class Mammalia; order Chiroptera; family Megadermatidae; genus Lyroderma; species Lyroderma lyra. The sequence goes on from PVJL010008766.1 coordinate 26,635, forward strand.
ACGGAAGCCCTATAACTAAGGACACAGAGAAGCCACTCAACACTGGCAGGAGGGGCAGAGACAAGAATGGGTTGGTCCCACACCCACATGTGACCATTAAAAATCAGGAGGGATCTCTCGGCTGCAGAAGTCCCGCCTAAGGAGTGAGGGGTCCTAGCCCTACACCAGGCTACCCAGCCCAGGGTTGCAGTGCTGGGAAAAGAAGTCCCTACAACTTCTGGCTGTGAAAATCAGCAGAGATTGTGGCTGAGTGAGAAGACCAGGTATTCCTCTTAAAGGACCTATGTACAGACTTACTCCCTGATGGACTCATTCACTCTGAGTTCCAGGGCTGGGACAGCAGCTTGAAAGGCACCAGGAACATACAGGGCAGAAATGAGTTGTCTGACTTCAGGGTGAGGGCTGGAGGGGCAGCTTTCTCCCTGGACAGAGGAGCTGAAGGAAGTCATTGTTGCTTTGTTGAGCCCTGTCCCATCCTGGCATGCAGACACAGGTGGTTCCCATAGCTGAATCTCCATCAACCTAGCTAACACAGTTTTCCCTGCCCTGGTGATCCCCTGAGGACCTACCTCACTTTTCAGGCCCACCCAATGCTTCCGGTGGCCTTTCTGTACAAATGGCTTGTCTTGGCCCATGCTGCAGACTTTCCTAAAATCTCTCAAAGATTCACAAACCCCAAACAAGCACATCTGTCCCATACCTCTTGCTGAGCAAGATGTAGAGTATAAAGAATCGAGTCAATAATTGTGCGATAGTGTTATGTGATGACTTATCATGGTGATCACTTCTTGAAGTATATAAATGTTGAGGAACTATGATGTACATCTGAAACTGATATAATATTGTATGTTAGCTAATTTTAATAAACATCTTTTTTAAAAAAAGAAAGAAAGATAATCTTATGCATAAAACTTTGCCCCCACACCAAAATTTAATTATTTTCTTAGGCATAGGGATTAATATATACAAGATAAGATTTAATAAGATTTAATAAATCTCGGGCCGGATTTGGCCCACAGGCCATACTTTGCTGATTTCAGTTCTAAATCATTGTCAGAGGTGAAGATATGGACACCAACAGATGTGGTCCCAGGACAGGTAAACAGAGGGAGCCCCCTCTGTCCTTTTGGCTTGGAAAAGCCATGCTATGCCCACCTGGTCACAGGATCACCAAAGTTCCAGGGAATCAGATAGCTTTGTTAGGTGCTGGCTAACTATGGCCCACAGGCTAAATCTGGCCCCCTGTTTGTTTCTGTAAATAAAATTTTGTTGGCACACAACCACACCCACTCATTTGCATATGGCGGCTTCTGAGCAACAATGGCAGAGTTGAGTATTTGCAACAGTGTCTATCTGGCTGCAAAGTCAAATATGGGTACTATCTGGCCCTATACTGCCCAACTTCAGATGGGTTTGAATGCTGACTCTATTCTTATGACCTTGGACACAAATTAAATTCTGGATGCCTCAGGATCAATCTCATTGGTTTATTCTGAGGATTTACTGCACTTCATAAGTCCCAAGAGGAACATCATTTTCACATTTTGACATTTCTGAAACTGGAATACGTCTTACAAGCAACGCCACCAAACAGTTAAATGTGGCGGCATCTTTTTGTTTCTTAATGGTCCATAAAAATAACAGGGCCTCTCATCACATCTTAGATGTGATAAAATACAATAAAGGAGATACTGTGTATAAAGCACTTAACATGTGCAGGGCACACAGTGAGCCCTCAGGACAGCTTCACCACGCTTTTGTGCTTAGATCCCATGTCTTATACATCTTGGCATTTACCCATCACCCTGCACAGCATCTGGTGGTAAAGTGAGGCACCCGATAAAAAGTCGCATGTTTAGGTTTTAAGTGATATATTCCCAGACTCAGGTAACTGTCATTAAAGTGAGATGAGTCTCCTGCCATGTCAGGAAAGACACAAATGCAGGTAGCCATCTTTCCTATTGCAGGACAGACAAAAGCAACATGAGAAACTGCTGCAAGAGGTAAGTTTGTGGACTAGCATTTCTGACTCATCTCTCTAGAAAGTTGTATATCAAGGCTTTGAGTCCTATCAATGAAGCATCAACTGAGAGAAGTGTTTGGGCCAGAATTTAAGAAGAGGAAGGAGGTAGCAATGATAGCCCTGAAGGCTTGTGCCCAGAGTCTTACCTCATCGCCGTATCGTCGATAACTCACTTCATACAGCACAATGAGTCCATTGGGTTCCTTCGGCTCCTGCCACATCAAGTGAACGACATTGTTCTCGAAGATTTCATGGGTCACGGGACCAACAATGTCATCTGCCTTGGCTGTAAGGAGCAGTGATTAGAGGCAGGGCCCTGACCCCTGGATCCAATCCCACCTCTACCATTCACGAGCTAGCAACCTCAAGCTGGTTACGTAACTTTCCCGCGTTCCAGTTCCCTCCTTGGAGAATGGACAGGCAAAACTCAGCTCACGGGACCGTCCACATAGCTATGTCTGTCCGTCTGCCTAGCTATCTCACATTCTGTTGCTTCTGTTTCTCTGGACTAATACACTGCACATATGTATTTCTTAATTTTACTTTATTTTTCTTATGGCTTGTATTTTCTAACATTTATATCATTGCTGGGTATGACTTGTGTAATTAAAAAATGATAAAGGCAACGTGACTGGACCTTGAGGGCATTGAGCTAAATGAAATAAGACAGAGAGATAAATACTTGTATTATCTCACTTATATGTGGTATCAAGTCAACCCATTGTAGAGCTTGTTATAGGAACTTACACCATGTTGTATGTCAATTGTATCTCAGTAAAGCTGGGGAAAACTAAAGATAAATAAAAAACAAGAAAGGCAATAAATTAAAGTGGGTGGAGGGCTTCTCCGCGGTCAGCATGGGCCCGTGGTGTGCCGACCCACCTTCAGGCATGGTCCTGGCGCTGACGTAGGCTGCCACGCTGCACCTTTCCTCGGGGGAATCCTGGTTGCAAGCCTGCAGCTCGATGCGGTAGCCGGTGAAGTGGCGCAGGCCGGAGATGACCAGCGACTCCTTGTTCACCACCTTCTCGAAGGGCCGGTGCTCCTCCGCACTCGTGGGCATGCTGGTCGAGGAGGTATTGGGGAAATCCACAGCGGTGGGCACCACCGTCGTCATGTTCCCCATGTCGCCGAGGGCTCTGCGTTTCCTCGATGGCCTGTCACGACAGCAGGACAAACACAGTCATGCAGTCACCATCTTTCAATACATGCTGCTGAAGAATGAGAGGCTTCAAATGAAAGACTGTGGTACAGTGGGACGCGAGGGGGCAGGTAGATTCAAGTGCAAATTTCCAGGAATTACAACGGAGCCTCAAGATGCCCTGAGAAGCACCCTAAGTATCAGGGCAGGCCCACCCCGAGAGGGCTGGGGGCTCCAGCGCCATCGTAGTAGATACACACCCTTTTGCCCTTAATACGATTGATTTCAGCTTTTCATTTTGCAGAGTAACAGGCCACCCAAGGTCAGGGTTAAAAATAAGATGCCAAAAGCATGTCAGAGTCAAGTTTTTCAGGAAACTCTGCCAAATGGCATTTGCCCAAGGGCCTGAGCCATTAACCGACACCATCAGTTTAAACAGGAGAAACATAGCTAATTCTCGCAACCACTTAGGGCACCTGCGTAATTTGATTCAAATTGAGTGATTCAACTTCAAATCTTGCCACTCAGGTTGGTATGGGCAACCCCAAAAAGCTCCATGCAGCTGGCATACTTTTCACCCCATTAAAAGCTGCATTAAGAAATAAAGGTTCACTGGGTGGTGAACCTATTACACAACAAGTTGACGATGCACTATAGAATTGTGCACCAGAAACCTATGTAATTCTTGCTAACCAATGTCACCCCAGTAAGTCTAACAATTAAAAAAAAAAGGAAATAAAGGCTGACAGCCTAAAAGTTTAGATATACTTAGAAAAGTATAAAGAAAAATCAAATTACTCATCATTCCAGTGCCCACCATTTTCTGTGGGCAATTTTTTCCTAGAAATATTATGCATGACTCTGATGAGGATCGAGGTAGTTTTATAATCCACTTCGTTCACTTGTATCAGAAGCAGGTATCAAATATTTTCTTTAAAACAGAATGTTTGAAGTAGGACAGAATTTCTGTTTTTCTCTTTTTCAATGCGAAACGAGGTTTCCCCTCGCGTTTTGAAAGTAGCGCATGCTCATTGCAGAAAACTTGGAAAACTAAAATACTCCGATGAATGCATGAGCACAATTTACTTAACCATCCTGCTGTATTTTAATATGAGTGTTCCCAGGTCCATTTACTTATAAATATTGCTTTGACATTTGTCTGATTGTCTTATCAAGTCCTAAAAGTAGATTCCTATTACAGAAATCACTAGGTTGTGCCTCTTAACACACACGGCTGAACTGCGCTCCGGACCTTCATGCTGACTTGTGGTCTCAGCAGTGGCCCAGGAAACGGCACCTCGGCCACACTGAGTGAGGGCTACTGGGGCTTTCTTTTGCTTTTTTGTTTTTCAGATTTTCAACCTGAGAGTTTTTTTTTTTTAAGGCCTCACTCTACTGTTTTATTTGTAACTCTTTGTGACTGCTCACTGTGAACTTTTCTTTCCTGTATTGGTTATTCTATGTTTCTCTAGGGAACGGTCCACACTTACCCTATTGTTCCAGGAAGTTCTACTGCTTTCCTCATTCCCGCTCCTGTGTTGCCTGTTCACTAAGATATTAACCCTTTAGGGATCGTGTTGCACGATTTACCCAGTTTCCTGCTCGCCAAGGAGATTTCTTTAAAAGTCTTTCCCATTTATCTTTACATTTTTATACCTCAGCAAATTTTAAAATTGTCCTTTACAGGTAATCTAGATGGGGTTACTAAGGTTTTACAGCAATTGTGAAAGAGATCTTTTCCCATTTTAAATATTAACTTTATTGCTAGTCCATCCACTGGCTTTTGTTGGCTTATGAGGGCAATCCAGAAAGTATCCAGCCATGTAATATGAAAAACAGAGGTATTTGTGCCTGGATTTTTTTCTGGACAGCCCTCGAACCTTGTCCCTACTTTCCTGAACTCTCATTCTAAGAATTTCGTAGTTGATTTTCTTGAGTTTTCAAGGAATATACCAGAAAAAAGTTCCGGGAACTTTTCCCGTAAGTGCTAGACTGTAAATATTTTGGGTTTTGCAGGACATGCAGCTTTTGTCACAACTACTCCACCATCAGTGGCTTTCAAGCCATTGCATAGTAGCTAGAAAGCAGCCACAGACTCAAGGGAAACAAATGGGTGTGGCTGCATTGCAAATACAACGTCATTGACAAAACAGGCGGCCAGCCCAGGGGCCCGCGTTTGTCCCCCTTGTACTAGAATGCCTGCAAATATCAATGATTTTATTTCCCACAATCCATTCATTTAAAATCTAATTTCCGTTTTTTGTCTAACTGCACTGGCTGGCTCGCTACCCAGAGAAACATTCATTAGTAATAATGACACTGGACTCCCTCCAACTCTAACAGGAATAGTCTTTAAAATGACCTTAAACCTAATTGTTGGTTTCATATAGGTAATACCTGTCTTGATGCCTCTTTCCACCCTTTCTCTACATTATAATGTTTTTAATTAACATTATCAAATGAGATTATTGTGTGATTTTTCCTTATTGGGTCTCTTGATGAATTTGATTACATTATCAGATTTTCAGATCTTAAACCATCCTTGAACTTCTGAGGTAAACAATATTGCCAACACAGTGTTTTATTTAAGACGTTTGGATCTAAAGTTCCACATTAGCCGATCCTGGAGTTTTCTTTCAATGTAGCATTCGTCAGGTTCTGCTAAGGGGTGTTGTGTTAGTTTCATAAATGAACTGGGAAGACTTCCATAGATTTCTGTGCTCTAAAAGAGTTTCTGAGTTACAGGACATAGTTGCTCTTTCAGAGTTTGAAAGAACTCACCTGTAACACTCTCTGGGCCCACGGTCCTATTTTTTCTTTTCTTTCTTTCTTTCTTTTTTTTTTTTGAAGAACTTAATTGACGCCTTTTTTTTAGTCTCTTTCAAGGTTATTAGAATATTCAGTTTTCCTATTCTTGAATCAGCTCAGACAAGATAAATTTTCCACCTCACTGAAAGTTTCAAATTGAAAAGCACAGGATTGTCCAGAGAATGCAACATATTAAACTCTTTCTGAGACCCCAGTTCTATATCACCTTCTTTACTTCTAGTTATTTGTGGTTTTTCACCCTTTGATTTTATTTACAAGGTTAGCCATATTGATTTTTCCCTCCCTCTCTAATACATTTTATATTTTTACATTTTAAGTTTTTTCTTAATTTATGAAACTATTTTAGTCTACTAATTTGCATCAAAGCTCAGCTTTGCAATATTCTGCAAGTTAAGGTATATGATCACCACATTTCCATTATTTTCCAAATGGACTTTAATGAAAGTTTTCATTTCTTCTTTGACCCCACAGACATCTAAGGAATTGACTTTTAATTACCAGGAAGTAGAATTTCTATTCAAATTTTTGAAGTCATCTTTTAGTTTTTATTATATTATAGTCAGAAAAACATGTGGTCAGAAAACAAACCCTACTTTGGGGGTACTCATTAAGATTTTCATTGTGGTCTTTTTCTATGAAAAAGCAATGACATTCTCAGATGGAAACCAAAGGTATCAAAGCAAAGACAGACCCATTATGTGCAAGATACAAACATTTCTATGTAGCCACAAGTGGGCCTTGCAAAAATAATCAAGACGTTGCTGCCTCATAAATTACTACTGAGTCACTGATATGTGAGCAACTGAGAATATAAAATGACCTCCTTGAACAGGCAACATACTCACATGCATATTTACCAAAAGAATTATATCCCAGAGGAGTAATGAAAGACCCCGTGACCAAACACCAACTGATCCTTCTACTCCCTATTTACACAGCATTTTATTATCCTGCCCCCTCACACTAGACCAGCGATTCTCAGTGTGGGGTGATTCTGCCCCCCGTCCTACCACCACGGGGAGTAAGGGCCTGTCTGGAGACCTTTTGGTTGTCACGATTTGGGGGACAGGTGTGCTACTGGCATAGAGTGAGCAGAGACCAGAGATGCTGCTGAACATGCAACAGTGCACAGGGCAGTCCCCACAACTAAGAATGCTATGGCCCCAGGCGTTAACATCTGCTATCAGGAAACTCTGGTCTGGACCAAAGCCTCAAATTTCTAGACCTTTCTCTTCTACAAGATTCTATGCCAAGCGGCCACTAGAGGGCATACTGGGGCCACACACATGCCTGAAATCAAGTCAACACTCTGCTTAAAGAATAAAATTGCTGGGGTGTGCGAAACAGGTGAGGTGCATCCAAAGTGTCAACTGCCAATTATAAAATAAATAAACCCTGGGGTGTCATGTGCACCATGGTGACTACTGTTAATATTTCAGACCTGAAAGTTGCTAAGAGAGTAGATCTTAAAAGTTCCCATCGTAAGAAGGTGCTGATCACCTTGCTATAAGTACAAATACTGAATTGTTAGGTTGTATACCTGAAACTAACAGAATGTTAAAGGTCAATTAGAGTTCCATAAAAGTAAAATAAAAAATCCCTTCTTGTGCCTTCCCCCCAACCTTTCCAGTCTGCCTCCTGTTCCTCCCAAGAGCCCACGAATGGCCCCACCACCTTGCCGTTCCCTCAGGCCTCTCTGCCTGCCATCCTCTCCTCCAGGACCCCACTGTGTCTTCAAATCACAAAGTTCACTCCAAGGGAAGCAGCACAGCTGGCTCATGCCCGTAGTCCTGCACTTGTCACCCCCAAATAAAAACGTTCTGTTTCCTGTCTGTCTTCCCCAGCACCTGCCCCACATGGTTTATAGTCGCTGGGCAGTGGGCACAGTTCTGTGCACACACCAGGCAATGATAAATGCTCAGTGAGTGAATGCAGTGGGGAAAACATGTGGCATCTAGCAGGTACCCAGAGAGTACCCCCTTGATCCTGTGTTTTAGTGAGAGTGTGTTAGTTATGATTTTTCCCCTGCATTCATGCCCAGATCATGTTTCAGGGTGAAGGTGTTCAACGTGTGAATTCGTGAAATGCCCAGCCTCAGGCAGAGCAGCCCGTCACATGCATTCAAGCCACCAAAGGCGCACAACACGCAGCCCACTTGCGCTGGGCCGAGCAGACACCGGGGCCACAGGGATGTCCCACAGGTGAGTCATACCTACTGTCCTCAGCACCAGGGGGGCCTGAAGAGGATTTTCTGTGAAAACAAAACCAGCTACTTTGAGGACAGATGAACTTCTTCAGAAAGACCTGTTACTTCTGACACCCTGGAAGCCACATTCCGTCTAAGCAACCCAAGAGCACCCTGCCCTTGACCATGGACCACTTTTTCCCATCACTTGAACCACACCTTTCCCAGAGGCAAGATGTGGGAAAGAAGTAGAGACAATATGCCCCAGGGACCTGGCCATCTGAGGTTCTCCTTGGATATCACACTTGACTACATCCAAACCTCACAACTGACTCAGCCATTGCCCCAAGTCCAGCAGAGTTTTGTTTTTAGCAGGTAAAACAGTAACTGCCTCCATGCCTGGGCTGTGCCATTTAGTGCTCTTTTGGACTTGGGGTCATGGGGAGAAATGCAAGAAAGAAAAAAGAAAGAAACATGACATGCTGGTGGCTCTGAGGAAATGTCTAATTTATTTGGGTGTGGACCAATGGTGGCCGTTTGACGAGACGCCTTTTAGAACCTTGTTTTATCTCAGTGTAAGCCTTCGGGGGGAGTCTCGATCTGCTTTTGAAATGGCCAATTGTACCAGATGGTTCGGGGTAGCCATCTGCTGAAGTTTCTAAGGGGGACGGAGAGCGGTCAAGGGTGGAGTGGCAGGAGGCGGCTCAAGGCTCACGCCGCACCTTGGCTTCCGTAACTGGGGGCGACGCGCTCCTCGGCTCGGAAGCACAGGTTCTGGCCCCACATACGGGAGATGGCACCTGCATCAGTGGGTGGCTGTGAAGATTCACCAACTACTATAATGCAGACGGTGCTACTGGCATCGCAGGGGAGGGCCAGGGATGCTGCTCAACATCCTGCAGCGCCCAAGGTGGCCTCACCACCAAGAACGGTCTGGTCCCAAAGGTCAGTAGTGTCAAGGTTGAGACCCTCTGCATGGCTCTTGGAATCTCATAATACTAAAAGATAGGAACTATTATTGTTTCCATTTTACAGATGCGTAAGCTGAGGCAGTGAGAGATGATACAGCCTGTAACTCACAGAAACTTGCCTTTTGCTTAAGTGTCTTTTCTTGCAGGAGAAATAAAGACGGATGAAAGCCCAGAGTGACTTTCACTGCAAACCGTCTCGGTGGATCGGATGTACATAAGTCCCTTCACTCACTAAAAGAAACTCAACATATTTAAATAGGAGAAGACTCCGGGCTTTGAAGATGCTGTGGAAAGTTCCAGAAGGATGAAAAGGTTACATTGATTTTTCAAAAGACAGACTGCTCTGAGCTTGAGATGTGGCGATAAATCGAGCCTGGGCTGGGCAGGCATTTCTCAGGACTGCCCTCAATAGTTCTACAGAGTTCGGAGGGAGACCGGAAGCTGGGGTAAAGAGTTCTGGAGATGTCAGGAGGCAAATGTGGGCTTTTTAAAGTTTCCCCATTTTGGGGGTGAGTATTTGCTCCTCCTAGTAGGGTTCCTATTGAAATTGCAGTATCTCTCCCTCTATCCAGGGAAGAGGCTCAGCGTGGGCTCTGCCCACCCTGTGGACCCCCACTTCATCTTGTTCCCTAGGTCATAGCCCCCAACCCCAAGCCAGTGAAAGCTCCTGACCTGGGCACGAAAACCACATTGTGCAGGTAATCCTCAAATGTCTTCCTGAACGAGGACTCCTCCAGCTCCTTCAGGATCTGAGAATCGGTCTTCGGGCAGGAGCAGCACTCGCCGGCAGACTCCTCGAGCTCGCTCTGGTTGTTCTTCTGGGAACCATCCGCATCCAACGGTGGGGACCAGGTCCGGGAGGGCAGCTTCAGCCCTACGGAAAGGCAGAGCAATCAACCTCAAATCACCCCCACCCCAAAACACACATGCACGCAGAGCAAAGGGGACCTTCTCAGAGCAGCCGGGCACACGCAACAGAGCTTGGCGCTGAGGTCTGGGTTCAAGTTCTAATGTAAAACGTAAGACCTTTCCCTGAAGGGTGCAGTCGGTGCATGTCCACATGTTTCAGACATTGTCAGATACCATAATCCCACAGGGCCAGCAGTTGTAAGGTAATCAGGCCTGTCCCTGTCCTCAGGGAACTTACATTCTAGTGCACAGGGACAAGGGAGGTGGGTGGGCAACACACAGTAAACTAATATATACATCTGTGATGGATCAGATGGCATGGTCAAAGAACAGAGGGTGTCTGGGGTGCTGTCTGCCATGGGTGGTCTCAGAGAACGTGACCATTGAGCAGTCTTGAATTATGTGAAGAGCCATGCACGTATCTTGGTGTAAAGCAGTTCAGACAGCACAAAGCAGGTGCAAAGTCCCCAAGGTAGGAATTTCCTTGGCATGCTGTAAGACACCAAGGGCCCCACATAGCTAGGATAGGACGTAGGAGAGAATGGTGGGAGGTGCAGTTAGAAAAGAACAGAGTAGCCACATCACAGTTGAGTGAATGAATCAATCAATCAACCATTCAACCAACCACATAACTACAGACAGGAGAGCTGAGCAAAATTCCGCAGAGATTTCTAAGGGGTCCAGCTTAGAGATCCGATGGTTACACTGAGTCATCGAACTGTGCACCACAGCCGAGAGAATTTAGCTCATTCAGGACTCCTGAAGTCGGAGTAGATCAGTGGTTGTTGCCGGGGGTGATTCTGTACTGCTCCCCATCCCAGGACACTGGATAAGGTCTGGAGACATTTTTGGTTGTCGGGACTGATGGGGCACAGAGGGGAGAGGGGACTACTGGCATCCAGGCAGTGGAGGCCAGGGATGCTATTGGACATCCTACAATGCACAGGACAGCCTCACCCCAAAGAATGACCTGGTCCCCAAAGTCAACACTGCGAAGGTAGAGAAACCCTGGACTAAAGACATGACAGGAGATGGGGGGAAGAAAATTTGAAACAAGCAATAGAAAAGGAAATTTTTAAAAAAACAAAACATTACTTCCCGAGGGAGCATTCTTAAAAACACAAAGCTGTGTTTTAAGTACCACCACTGGCTGCATCTTCACCCCTGACAGCCAATCTCACAACTACACTTCTGAATGCACACTATTCCTTCCAGGCAAAATCTGTGACCACCCCTTCAAGTCCCCTTTCCTGCCACCAGCCTCCAGTGCCCCAGTAGTGCCTACTGAGCAAAGGAAAGTCCATCCTTGCTCTCCCCTGAAGTGGATCCCATAGACCAGGGATGTCCAACCATTTGGCTTCCCTGGGCCGCATTGGAAGGAGAATTGTCTTGGGCCACACAAAAAATACACAAACACAAATGATAGCTGATGAGCTAAAGAAAAGGGGGGGGTCACCAAAAAAATCTCTTAATGTTTTCAGAAAGTTTACAAATTTGTGTTGGGCCGCGTTCAAAGCTGTCCTGAGCTGCATGTGGCCTGGCGGGCCACGGCTTGGACAAGCTTGCCATGGACAGTGAGCTCTAAGTACCTACCTATGAATGGGGAGTGTCCAAGTACTTACACAGCTTCAAAAGCCCGCAAGGGACTCTTAAAAATACTTCTTAAGTTTATTAATAGACAAGGAATAACTTAGCTGGGCTAACTGTGAGAGGGCTAGTGATGGCATTACGGATGGAAAAAAGTTCCTTAGTAAGCATTTCCTTAAAAAGTGGGGTTCCTGACCATTTTCTGGAGAGGAAGGGACATTTGATCAGGTGCAGGCATAGCTCCTGATACCTGTTACCCTCTCCAGCACTCACCGCATGACACTTGGTGTCCCCTGGTTTTTCTGTGACTACAGAGTAAAACACAGTGACATAACTAGAACAGTAATCCATAGAGACAGAGAGTAGAATAGTGGGGGGCCAGGGGCTGGGAGAGGTGGGTGGGGAGTGAGTGTATAACGAGGACAATGTGTCAGTTTGGGAAGATGAGAAAGTTCTGGAGATGGACGGTGGCGATGGTTGCACAACAGTGTGAATGTGCTTAATGCCACTGAACAGATACTTAAAATGGTAAAAATAGTAAATTTTATGTTGTGTATATTTACCACAATAAAAAGTCATATAATTGATGAGACTGTACTATATAATTTAAATATGTGGAATTAATATATGTTCTAAATTTTCTCACAAAAAAAAAAAAAAAAACATAAATATGTGAGGTGATGGATATGTTAGCTAGATGGGAGGAGTCCCTTCACAAAGTGTACATATATCAATCACCACTACGTACACTTTAATTATCTTACAGTTTTACTTGTCCATATACCTCAGTAATGCTAAAACAAGACCACTAGTGATACTAACAGGAAGCCCCTACTGGTCACAGTCAGTAAATTTATTTATTTTTGGCATTAATAAGTTTATTTGTGTGTTTACTTACTTATTTGCTTTTTTTAAATTGTAGTAAAAGACACATAACATAAAATTCACCTTAATTTAATCATTGTTAGGAGTAGAGTTTGGTAGCGTTAAGCACATTCACATTCTGGTGCTACTGTCCCTACCGTCCACCTCCAGCTCTTTCTCATCTTTCCAAACTGAAACCCTGTCCCCTGAAGCACTCACTCCCGCCCCCCGCCCCGCCCCCACCGGCTACTCTCTCTGTGCATCTAACTCCTCTCCAGACCTCCTGTGAGTGGAATCGCACAGCATCTGTCCTTAGTTTATTTTTAATTACATAAGCTTTGGGGTCACTAGAAATAAAACCATGTTTAAACAGTCACGTCGTAATGATAGATTTATACTTCCAGAATAAAAACTAAAATAAAAAATAAAAGCTGTTGCTCTTAAAAAAAAAAAAAAGAAAAGAAAAGTATTGGCTGCCCCGCCTCAGGGACAGCGGTTTCAGTTACTCGAATGCAGCGCCAACAGCTTGCAGCTGCGCAGACGGCTGTGCTTGCTCTTGAGTTCTATAAAGCAGCCCAGGAGATAAATCACGTTTGCAACCGTCGGCTCAGGCGGGGAATGAGATCACAGGCATACATATAGTACATGATCCCAGAGCTGGGACAGCTCCCTGAGATCGCCTGGCCTTCCGCCCCTTCTCCCGAAAAGGAGGCAGCGGGTGACAAGCGTGGTGATTGCCCAAAGCCCGACCGCAGGTCAGAGGTCCAGCCAGCCAAGAGAGGGCCGAGGGCTCAGAGCCTCAGCTACACCTCCCCAGCCGCTCCAAGGTCAAGGGCTGAGGATATCAACAACTCAAAAACTCTGAAGAAAAATACTTACAAAGAATCAGACAAACAAAAGAGCTAAAGAAAAAAAATCACATTTCTCCAGTTGGATGGGGGTTTTTTAAAACCCAGTTTTAAAATAATCTTAAGCTAATTTATACAAACTAGTTTGAGGCTTCAAATATTTTTCCAATTTTTTTTTCTGTAGGTAGATGAAAGCCCATTAAGTAAATAAAATTAAAGACTGAAAAAAAATATTATTGTTAGTAAAAATTTTTAACGGAAAGCAGAGAAGGAAATAGATTATCGTTTCTCACTGTCTCCAAATCCTTAAAACTTAAGGGTCTAACTTTAAGGACCAACGTCCTTCCATGATTTTGTCAATCAGCTCTTGGCACTGCTTGGTTGTATTTCTAGTCTAGCAAAGAAGTCTCGAGTGGGTTAACACAGCTACATCCCCACCGGGGAGGAGGGAGGAGGAGAAGGAGAAGAGAGGGGAGGGAGGGAGAGGGCAAGGAGGGAGTGGGAAGGGGGAAGGAGGAGAAAATTCCAGAGGAAAAGATGCCAAGACATGGCAAATACCTGGTCTTGATGCGAGTCTTCAGAGTGTGTACTCATGCTGTGATGTTCAGAAGTGTGTATGTGCATTTTAGTATGAGATGGTACAGTGTGTGTGTGTTGGTGTGTGTGTGTGTGTGTGTACGCACGCACTTGTACACACACTCAGCAATGGAAGGGGAGAGGTGTTTCCCTGGAAGTGAAACAAAGTGGATCAGACGTGTGTGTAAAACCGGCCACTCCCACACATCCGTCTGCACTTACCTTTGAGGCAATAATCCAACTCGTATAGTTCACTGTCTTCTGCCTGCCTCTCCCAGAAAACCAGGTAGTGGGTGATGTTGCCATTGGGGTCAGAGGGAGGTTTCCACTTCAGAATAATCTGGGATGATGAATTAGAAACCGAGATGGGATCCAGAGGAACAGAAGGATCTGGAAGTGAGAAAGAAAAACGGGCCCAGTGTGAGGAGGGTGCAAGCTGTTGGGTGGGTGTGAGAGGGGACACACAGGTTAGAGAAATCATGAGGATGTTCACTGCAATGTTATTTAACGTCCAGAAAAACATCACATGGAACGCTCACCCAGTGAGGGCATGAGTTACAAAATTACAGTCCATTCCAACTACAGATCATGTAGATTGTGTAGGCATTCATTCATCCATTTATGCAACAAACATTTATCCAGCTCCAAACATGTGTCAAGGTCTCTCTGTGTGGGGCTCTAGAAAGATGCTGGGGAAAGGAAGGATGGCGAAAAGAGACAAATGTTTTCTGGTTAACATTCACCCCAAATTGAACCCACTCACGAAGCAAATTTCAGCAGCTGGACGCCATTCAATCCTATCACTGAGCTGACAGCTCATCTGACCTCCCTCCCAAAATGCACCACCCTCGGATGCCACAAAACCTTCCCTCGAAGATGGAGGCAGCTGAAAGATTTGGTGAGAGGTAGAGGTGGGGGGTCTCAAGGCAGAGGACATAGTGTATACAAAGGCCGGGGAGCTGTAAGTCCCCAGAAACTGTAAGTACTATGGCAGGACTTGCTGCAGGACTCAGGATGAGAGGGCACCGGTCAAAAAAGTCAACACTGATTCAAGAAGTTTGGACTCTATCCTATAGAATAAGGTTCCTCGCCCTCAGCACTACTGACATTTGGGGCAGACAATTCTTTGTCATGGGAGCCGTCCTATGCATTGTAGGATGTTGAGCAGCTTCTCTGGTCTCCACTCACTAGACACCAGCAGTCAGAGCCATAAATGTATCCAGATATCACCAAATGTCCCCTATCGGGCAGAATCACCCCCGGTTGAAAACTTCTGCTATAGGAGAACTTAGGCTTTACAAAAGTGTAACAAATTGTTCTGAAATACTCTAGTCACCCCCCTAGAAAAAAAATGGGGGTGGGGAAATGGTCCAGAGATAAAACCGAAATGGCACAATGTTGACAACTTTTGAAGCTGGGAGATGGTTCATGGGATTCATTCTCCATTCTACTTTTGGGATTTGAAATTTTGCCACAACAGGAAGAAGAAACACACACACACACACACACACACACACACACACCCCTCGGTGGCTTGTTGCTGTGTTATCTTCTGAAATTATAAAGCTCAGCACCAGACTCTTTTAAAAGCCAGTAACTATACAAGAAAGCACTTCACACAACATCGCCACGTCAGCCTGTTAAAGGCAGAATGTCCAGTTCGTGCACAGATTCACAGCCACACAAAAATACTTACTAGTGGCATCTGTCTGGACATAGATGATGTCGCTCTTGGCTCCGTATGTGCGACGTTCATCAGAAAAGGTGACCAAGGTCTTGACAAAGATGGCATACTGGGTCCAGGGCTTCAGACCCCGCATCAGCCAGCCAGGGTGGTTCTGTGACTTAGGGTCGTTGGACCTCAGAGGCGGGTCAATGTCCACAACCGTCCAGCTGTTAGAGCCACACGCGTCCTGCCCATCGAACTCCGTCACATTCTGATAAGGACTTGCAAGATGAAATAGGAGAAGGCGGTCACCATTTTTCAACTATTTGGTCTGAGGTGCAGCCAGGGGACTGACATCCTATAGGGCTGCATCCTCTTTACCAACAACCTTATACCACAAGGGAAAAATGACACAGAAACAGCCAAAGAGAAAGGGACCATCTCCCCTGATGTCTCAATAATAATAACAATAATATTGATTAATAGTATTTAAAAAAATATTTTATTTTTCAAATTAGATATTTTTATTTTATTATTATATATAAAATATATAATATAGAAATATATTTATGTACTATTATAACAAATATTAAATAGTGATGTTTAATAAGTAATAATATTTAATATATAATAGTAAATAAGATTTAATAAATAATAATATTATTTCCCAATAATAGCATAATACTAATAATAATACAAATAGGATAATAATACTAATAGGAGCTACCTCATGAGTTTTTTATATGATTACCTGAGAGAATGTGTGCAACTTCTCAGCACACATCCTGACACGTAATAAATCTTGGGAGATGAAACTATTATTAATATTAACACTATCACCACTTCCACGATCTTCCTTTAAAATTTCAGCACTGTCATATACTCAAAATGACTAGGTGGGGACAGTTTCGGTTTGGGAAGAGAAGCAAGTTATAGAGATGGATGATGATGGCTGTACAACATAACAAATGCACTCCACACCCCTGAGCTGGACACTTAAAAATCATTTAAATGGTCAATTGTTACCACAATTTTTTAAATGTTGGAAAAACACAAAGTAGATTAACAATAAATGTTTTTAAAACCCATAAGGTAGACTGAGAGACATTTGTTGAGGACATCTGGTGAGAGGTACACAAAAGAGGCAAAACAGAATATCGCTATAGGAAACTGGCCAATCTGAACCTCCAAAACAAACCTATCTGCTTCAATTCCTGGCTTTTGACAAAAGGGGACGTGATTGAATTCATACACTGTCAACTGGTGAGATCGTAAAAAAAGCACTTATGATATTTATTCCACGAGAAGGAAAGAGACAGAGACGAGCCTCAGAGAGGAACATCCCCGCATACACGAGACGCACATCTCTCCACCCGCCGACTTACGCCTCTTTGTAGAACAGCATGAACCCCAGGAGGTCTCGGAAGTCAGGGGGCCAGTACGGCTCCCATTTCAGCAAGATCTTATCAAAAGATGTGCGAATGTAGGAAAATTTAAGTAATTCATTTTCACCTAAAAAGTTTGGAAAAAAAAGCAACATCAGCGTTTTAATTTGTTTCGGCCAGAATCAGTGGTCCTGCACTCCCAAGAGTGTCCATGAGAAGGGGGATGTCACCCTGCTGCTCTACGGAAAGGCCTTGTTCCCATGTGCATCTCCCGTGTCCAAAGACAAGAACTGGTCATGGAAGTTGGCCCCTACTGCCAGCCAATTACCTGGTCAAACACTCACATGAATAATAGCAGTTGGTGCCAATGCAAGGACCATTGGTTGATAGTTAAGGATTTCCAAGAATCACACTTGTCCTGACACAATTCTGTCATGCATAGGGACTTTCACATGTGAGAAAATGTAACTCCAGTGCAAGTGAACACCTGCTAAGTGAGTTGAGAGAGTGTGCAGATCATGAACACTGTGTACAGACAATCCCTTGGAGAGACAATGCCTTGGAGAGAATAACTTCCTCTGCCTGGAATGCAAGCCCTCCCTTAAGCTCCATCCCAACCTCACTCTCTCTCTCCCCTGAATTCCCACAGCTTGGACCACATTGTGCATAAGGAACCAACTCTACATGAGGGCATTACAGCTCAATGCTCAGATATGCCTTCAAGAGAGACCCTGTCAGAGGAGTAAAATCGGCTGACAGTCTCTAGCTGTAGCAACTGCAAGACCTGCTGTAGCATTTGAACCAAAACCACACATGAGGTGTCATTTATTTATTCATTCATTCTATGCTTACATGGCATCTTCCAGCTTCAAGCAGTGTCTGGTGCAGCAGGCACAGAGACAAGATGCACACCAGTCCTTGGTATTTCAGAAAGCCTATTACATGTATTGTTGTTTAAGTTCACTGAGGGGCAATGATACCTCCTAGGGGTCAGGGTGGTGGGTGAGGGGCTCCACAGGCTAGAAGGACCAGAGAGAGCATCACCACTTACAGGACGCCTGGTCCCCATTGGTCTTCAGGGCAATATCGTTCCTCTCCTGGCGCCCCTTGGTTCCTGAAACTTCCTCCATCTTGTGAATTTCTGACAAGCAGAGTTTGGGATTATAGTGGAAGAAGAGTTTCCCCTGAATGATGGTGAGGTTGTGTTTGCTCCAATCCCACAACTGCCTTAGGTTCTGGTTGTCCAAGGCATAGAAAGAGTAGTTCCTGTGGAAACATATACACCTAGTCAACCACCGGCTTATCATCTCCAACTCCAAGGTGGCGGGACCGTGGCTGGAGGTTCAACACTGCATACCCAGTCCTAACCATCTGTTTGGTACATGCTCAGTAAGTGTTGAATGGAGGGCAAGGGGCGGGGGGGGGGGGGGGGGCAGGACAAGGGATTTTGACAAGGGACAACTGTTCATGGCCAGGAGGGTAACTGAGCCCCATTCTGTGGGGAAGGCAAGTAAAACTGTGATGGATTGAGATGTGGGTTTCAGAGGAAAGACAGAAGCACCTGAGCTGGGCCCAAGGAAAAGCAGTGTAGCCTTCTCTGGCCAACAAGTGACAGGAAGGAAACAAGGCTGGAATGGGCCAAACCTTCTAGTACACTGCATGCCAGACCAAGACCAAGACCATGTAACTTGCCTTGGCAGGCAGAGGGGAACCATACATGGTTTTATAACAACTCAGTAACTTGCTTAGATCTGTGCCTCAGAACCATTAGTGGGCCAACAGCACATGATGGATAGGAGAAGGCAAGCATCTAGACTTGTGTTGGCCAACACAGAAAGCATAAGCCACCTCTGACTATTGTGCACCTGAAATGTGGTCAGTCTGGACTATACTGGAAATAAAACACAGGTTTTGAAGACTTAGCATGTAAAAAAGGGTATAAAAGACCTTCTTTATAATTTTTTATATTGGTTCTAAGTTGAAATGACATTTTAGATATAATGGGTTAAGTAAAACATATAATTTTTATTTGTTTCAATTTTTAAAAATTTTATTAAGTTTATTGGGGTGACACTGGTTAATAAAATTATATAGGTTTCAGGCATACAATTCTGTAATACATTATCTGTATATTGCATTGTGCGTTCACCACCCAAAGTCAAGTCTACTTCCATCACCATATATTTGACCTCCTTTACCCTTTCTGCCTCTTCCCACCCCCTTTCCCTCTGGTAAGTACCATACTGTTATCTATGAGTTTTTGTTTGTTTGTTTGTTTGTCTTAACTAAAAGCAATAAAACTGAAAGCAATAAAATGCATTAAAATTCATTTCACCTATTTTTATTAAAGTTGTATAAATGTGGGCTACTAAAACATTTAAAATCACATATATGACTTGTATTATATTTCTGTTGGACAGCACTGGTGTATTTCTAGGATGCTCGGCTAGGAAAGTGTTGGATAATCCAAATGAAAAGTCTGAGCTTCAACAAAAAGGCAGTTTTATGGCAGAAAAATCAACATGAGCTGGTGAGTGTGGTTCAAGAAGGTAGTTTCTAACTAAACAATTCTGTGGATTCTCGAAAGCTATTCATAGCCCCCCTTCCCTTGCCTTCCTCTACTATACAGATTGAAAAAGGTAAATATTCATTCTCCCAGACTCCCTTGCAGCTAGGAGCAGTGGCACAACTTAGCTCTGACCGAGGAGATATAAACAGAAATCAATGTTAGGGGTGAGAGTGAGGGAAGTTCCTAGTAAGATCTTTTTTAAAGAGACAATCTCAACTGGCATATACTACCTTTGTCCCTTTCCCCTTTTCCTGTTGGTTCTACAGACATAAGGTTGAGGGTGCAGTAGCCACCTTGTGACCACAAGGAACACGAGGGTAGAAAAAATCTGGGTCCTATCCTTGAAGGCATTTTTGGATGGCTTCCTCAGATTTCTTGCCTATGAGTCCATCTCAATCTGTGTGAAACATTCCTAATCTAGATTTTGGTTGTTTTACTAACTAAAATAGGGTCAGTGTGACCTCAAGGGAAGGGGACCCAAGAAATAAGGATAGACAGCTGGGGCAAGAAGGGGAGTTCCATTTTGTTCATGGTGCATTTGAGGCTCCCGGGGGTCACCCAGCTGGAGACAAGCTTGTGGCTAAGCCTGGGCTGGGGGTGGGGGGCTCTCAGCACTAGAGATCACTAGAGAAGCAGCTGAGGCTGGGAGCCCAGGACACCAACTCTGAAAGGCAGGTGGAGGCAGGAGAGCCTGGGAAGGAAATGGGGAAGGAAATCCAGGGAGACCAGCAGAATATCTTGAGGAGTTAGAACCCTATGGGCCAGAGGAGATAAGATTTCAGCAAGGAATAGGTACAGTCAGTATGAAGGGGACCAAGAAGTGAGAAAGTACTAGATGCAATAATTATAGCTTCCTGGTCGGGCCTGCACGCCAGCTCCCACTGAAGCCCAGACAGCCAGTTGCCCTATTTTATTCTGACCAGTGCCTTTAGCAGGGACAAAGTTAGGCTGTACCCACCATGACCTCCAAGACTGACTGTAAAATGGGCATCACCTTCCTTGGTTGGACCTTCAAACATGTTCCAACACACGTTCCTTCCTCTCAAGATTTCTCCAAGCACTCTCTCCTAGTAAATGTTGGTTTTGGCTTTAAAAACCCCTAAGTTACAGCACGGTGACTGGTGAACAATACTGTATTGAATATTTGACAGCTGCTAAGAAAGTACTTCTTGAAAGTGCTCATCACAAG
The DNA here is from genome assembly GCA_004026885.1 of Lyroderma lyra. NCBI lineage: Eukaryota > Metazoa > Chordata > Mammalia > Chiroptera > Megadermatidae > Lyroderma > Lyroderma lyra. The sequence goes on from PVJL010008766.1 coordinate 47,377, forward strand.
AGAAAAAATTTTTTGTAACTATGTGCATGGTGACGGACGTTAACTAGATTTATTGTGGTGGTCATTTCACAATGTATACAAACATGTATCAAATCATGATGTTGTACACTTGAAACTAATATAATATTATACGTCAATTATACCCCAATATAAAAAAAACTTAAGTTTTCTTTTATTTCCCCCCCAGTTTCGTTGAGATATAATTGACATGTAACATTACCAGTTTCAGGTGTACAACATAATAGTTGGACATATGTTTATATTGCAAAATGATTACACACTAAGTGTAGTTGACATCCATCACCTCATGTAGATAAACAAAAATTGTTTTTTCTTATGATGAGAACTTTTAACAGCTACTGTCTTAGCAACTTTCAAATATGCAATACAGTATTGTTAACTGTCGTCACCAGCTGTATATTACAACCTCAGGACTTATTATTTCATAACTGGGAACTTGGACCTTGTGACCCCCTTTACCCAGTTTGCCCACCCCCACCCCCACCTCTGACAAGCACCAATCTGTGCTCTGTATCTAAGAACTTAGGGTTTGGGTTTTCTTTTTTTTAGATTGTACATATAAGTGAGCTCATACAGTATATGTCTTTCTCTGGCTGACTTATTCAGCATGATGCCCTCAAAGTCCATCTAGGTTGTCCCCAGTGGCAGGATTTCCTTCTTTTTTATGAGTAATATCCCACTGCAGATACACACCACATCTTCCTTACCCATTCATCTGTTGATGGACACTCAGGTTGTTTCCATGCCTTGACAAAAACCCCTAACTTCTTTTCTAACTCACAAGCGTTCTAATGGCATTCAGGCCACAGACGCAGAATCGGGACCGACTTACCCTATTTCCAAGGTATCCCCCCGAATCAGACGTAACTTCCGGAAGAAGGACAGTGACACGAGGGCATAGGAGCGGCGGATTTTCAGATACCCCGAAATTTCTTCAATGAGGCCGAGGTTGGCCTCTAGCTCAGCTGCCAGGTTGTCTAAGGAAAGGAGAGAATATCCAGTGACTTTTACGAAAATATTTTAATCTTCCCGTAATTTCCCAGAGTGAGGAGCTAAATTACAGGCTGAAAATGACTTTGACATGTCCTGCTCAAAGTGAATTATTCTTAATTAAAATGCAATCCAAAGTTCTCACTGTGGGATCGCCAAGTCCCTAAAAATGAGCGACCACCGCTTTTTTTCTCATCTCGGATCTGGCTCCCCCAGAACCTCACTCACCCATTGATCTGTGTGGCCTGCTCCACCACCAACTCAAAGAGCACGGCTCCCTGACCAGGAATGCTCCTAAAAGCGCAGCCCCCTTTCTCTGGGTCTCAAAGTTTCGTGAACTCTAGCCCACCAGCCAAACCCAGTCTGCTTGCATCGTAAATAAAGTTTTATTGGCACAGAGCCACACCCATTTGTTCACATGTTCGCCACGAGAGCAGAGCTGAGTAATTATGACAGACACCCTCAGGCCTGCAAAGCTGCACGTATTTACTGTACGGCCCTTTATAAGACGAGGTTGCTGGCCGGCCCCCTCCATCACTCGGCTTAGCCCCCCTTCAGAGCGAGACCGCCGCCTGAGTTCACGTTAGATGCAGATTTGCTTATTTGCAGGATCCATCACGCATAGGCTTTGCTTGTTCACTGTAAGGACTCCACACATGTTTGCTGAATAAATCAACAGAGGAATGCTTTTTTGCCTGTGCTGGTATTTCTAGAAACGCAGTCCCTAGACCTACAACAGGGCACGTTGCCTGCATCTTAGAAACGTGGGTTCCTGACACCCCAGTTCCCGGCGTGGAAAATCGGACCCCCAGTGTGGGGAATGGGGCCCAGATGGAGCTGCGAATTTCAGGGCAGCCAGCACACAGTCGAGCCACTCCGCTGGTTGGAGAACCACTTGGGACGGTCCTGAAATCGCCTGAGGAGCATGAAGCAGCGTCAGGGCCACTGCCCTCTCCACTAACAGGGACCCCAGACCCCAGCACTCACTGCCGCCTCGAATGTTGATGATAAGGCTCCCATTGATGACGGTGCAGCCTCGGAGCTCCTGGGCAGACGTCACCGAGTCGATGGTCTTCTCGCCTTCCAAGAGATGGCAGACCTTGGGACAGGGGCCCAGGCACGGAGTGCACATCAAGCTGAGGAAAGAGCAGAGACGGGTGAGGGCACACAGGACTCCCCCCCACACACAGAGGACAGCGTGACGCTCAGGGTCCCAAGTGATGGGACTTCTGCCATCAGCCTAAAACAGGGTACTGCACCACAGCACTGTTGACATTTGGGACCAGAGAACACTCCATTGGGGTGGACGGGGGTCTGTCCTGCACATTAAGGGTGCTGAGCAGCATCCCTGGGCTCCACACACTCAGTCCTAGTAGCACCCCCACCAAGGTATGACAGCCAAAAATGTCTCGAGACATTGCCACCTGGAGTGGTGAAGGACAAATTGTCCCACCGCAGAAAATGACAGGCTTGTGCCCTTTCTCCACAGTGTAGTGTCCTACAGCACTGATGCTTTCCCCCCCAAATGAAGGGGCTCCTGCTGTACCCCAAGCCGGTAGGATTCGCACTGCGCCCCCACGGAGACAGGATTCGCACTGTTACACTGGATTGATGGGCCTCATGGAGTTACCAGGATGAGGGCACGATGCTGAGCTGCGGGGCCGTGTGTGGGACTCTGCTGCCCCGCCAGATGGCAGAACTGATGTTACCCCAGTGTGGCGGCGCTCAGGCTGCTACTCCAGGGAGAGGGGTGACTGTTGCGTGCGGAGTCTGACGTGACCGAGGCTGTAACGGGACCCCACATCGGATGGAGGGCGACGAGGGGCAGGCTTTGGCTTGGCCTGCCTGCAGCCTGATGCCCTCACATTCACAGCCCCCAGGGCCCCTTTGGAAACCAGCCCTCCCCCTCCCGCCGAGGTCCACGCAGGACACAGGACCGGGGCACTGCCTTCCGTCCCCACGGGCTCAGAGGTGGGCGCCTACCCGAATCAGTCTAGCGAGGGTTTTGTTAGACCTTCCTGGAAGGAGACACCGTCTTTCTTCCGGGGTATCTAAGAGGGTGTCCCGATATTGTTAGCGGGGGGTAAGGAGTCGGGAGAGGCTGCCCGAGAGCAAAGCCAGCGGGGAGAGAGATGAAGCCAAGGATGGGAAGAAACCGATCGTGTACGACACTTGAGCTCCTGGATTCAGGTGCACCTGAAGCTCTTCCCTGAACTTTTTGGTTTTAGGCAACAGTAAATTCCTTTAATCCTGCTTCAACCAGTTTGAGCTGGGGTCTGGCTGCACACAGCAGCAGGATTCCCAGCTGTCACTTTCCCAAAGTCTCCGTTTCTCCATCTGGGGAACGGACAGAATGGCAGCACCCACCCCCGCAGGGGGGGATGATGGACGTATACCACCTGAAGCCCTTGGCATGCGGAAAACACAAGTCATCAGTCATGGCTGTGATGGTCGCTTGTCATTGGTGGTAGTGTTACTACTGCTGTCTCCACACCCCTGTGTATTCGATTCGTAGAATGACCCCTGTGCTGGCGGTAAAATAAAGAATGTAGCCAGCTGGTCTCTGTCCCAGGCCCTGGCACAGAGCTTCAGAAGCTCTTAGAAGTTCCTGAGTGACAGGAGCATCTCTGTTATGCTAATGAGGTGACCTATGGTAGTCCCTACAAAGCTTCTGGATGGGGGCCAGGCGCCAGAAAGACCAAGTAGCGATTAGAGGTCTGGGTCTCTTAGCCACTTGACCTCCAGAGAGAGGAGGGGGGTTGGAGATGGAGTTTAATCACCTGGTCAAGGATTCAATCAATCACACCAATGTAGTGACAACCCAGTAAAACCTCTGGACACCAACTCGGTGGAATTTTCTGGCTCATGAACACCTGGACACGCTAGGAGGATGACGTCCCTGGTTTCGGGAAGCCATGGGAGCTCTGCGTCTGGGACTCTCCCAGACCTCATTCTCCACGCATCCTTAATAATAAAGCTGTGGTTGTAGGTATATGTAGTGTATGAGCCTGACAATGAGCGTCCTGATTGCCCAGGCATCCATTGCCAAAGATAACCATCTTGAATGAACACACCAGCCTTAGGACTCAGCTACTAGCAAAACCACCAGATAAGGAATCAGGCTGCTCCCACCCATGAAGGTCCCTCTTGCAGAGAGCGCTGGGTGACTTAGGTAACTGACTACTTGGGTGACCCTGCTTCTCCCTTCCTGCACCCTAATTCCTGCTCTCATGCTTTAAATTAGCCAATAAAGAACGAACCCAGGAAACTCTAAGTGCCCCACCTTCAGACCTCATTATAGGCAGATCCCCAGGCTTTTCCCTCTTCTCTGGCCCTCCCCCTCCCCCTTTTTCTCTCCGTCACCCCATGACCTCACTGTGTGGCCCTCAGGAGTGCCGTGCACCCTGTGGGAACTGTGGGTAATAAATCTTGTTCCTCAAAGTTCCCTAATGGTTTCTTGGAGAAGTGCATTCTGGGAGCACCATAACAGCCGGCCCAGCCACAGTGTGGGGATGTCTGTGGAACTTGCTAGAAGTGATGTGAGCCAGGGCGAAAGCAACAGGCACTCACAGCCAAGGGCACTACCATCAGGGGCTTGGGACTGACGGAATGGTCCAGCTATCTTTTGGTTCTGTGCTGTGAGTTCTAGCAAATTATGGAACCCAAAGGGTTCATGGGAATCCCCAAATTTATAGCCAGTCAATCAGAAGTGTGAGTGGCCTGGGAATTCCCAAAGTGTGACTGGTGTCTAAAGTGAGGGTTGCCTTGTGGACGGGCCAAGCCTTTAACCTGTGGCTTGACACTAACCAGGTGGTAAGTGTCAAATTGTAGGGCAATACACCCAGTTGGTGTCAGAACAGCTGGGGAGGAAGTAGAGTCATGACCAAATGTTGGGGTCCTTTTGTTGGTTCTACAAATATTCACTGAGCATTTATTATGTGACAGGTGACACCCTAAGCTAGGGGTCCACAAAGTATGGTCTGCATGCCAAATCCAGTTGGCCACCTGCTTTTGTAAATAATGTTATACACAGTCACACCCACTGGTTTATGGGTCATCCCCGGCTTTTCTCACATTTTAAGGGGCAGAGGAGAGTGGCTGCACGGAGACCATATGGCCTTCAGGGCTGAGGGGTTTTACTGCCTGGCCCTTCGCCAATGCCTGCTCTGAGCCATGGGCACACACGAGTGAACAGAACAACGGACTTTCCCTGTGGGAGATCACAAATGGCCACCAAATCCTTTCAGTCTTCACACAGAGAAGTAGGGTCCATTTCCTCATCCGGTGAATCTGGGCTTGGCTGTGTGAATGGCTTTGGCCAATGGGACATCGGTAAGTGCGATGTCAGCAGAAGCTTGAAAAGTGCTTGCACATCAGAGCATGGTGTCCCTGGCTGCTGGGACGAGACATGAGGTGAAGAGATGCCCCAGCTGCCCATCTGAGATATGAGAGGCTATCCTCTACCTTCCGGTCAGGGCTGACCCAGCCCGTGCCAGACACGCCACCAGCCAACACACAAAATTATTAGAAACTATAAACGAGTGTTCAGTCACTAAGTGTTGGGGAGGTTTGTCATGCAGCGTGAGCTAACGGATACACTCGTGAAGCCTATAGTCTAGTTGGAAAAATTAACAAATTGACAACTAAAATATCAGCTAGTGGTAAATGCCATGAAAAGAGTTAAAAACTGAGTGATGTGCCCAAGAGTGGCTGGATGGCTGATTGAGGCGGGGTGGTCAAACACTTGGAGGAAGTGACTTATAAGCGGGGACCTGGATGACAAGAAGCTGGCCATGCAAAGACCAAGGGACAGAACATTCTAGGGGGAAGGAACAGGGATGCCCTGCACCCATCACACACTTAACATTCACCTCATCTAGTGAGCTCAAGAGCAGCCGCTGCTCCTGCCAGTGATCTCGGAGCGACCTCAGATGGGGGGACCCCGGAACAAATCCAGCGTGTCCCCAGGCCTCTGTGCCAAAAATGGCAAGAACTACTTCCCGGATAAGCCCCGGGGACAGAAGGAAGCACGTCTAGGCCCTGTTTGATATCAAGCTACATTAGAAAACGGGACAGTACTAATGTCTCTCATAAAACGAAATCAAAGCTTCAGGACGAAAATTGTTCCTCTTTTTAAAAACGTACAAAGGAAAACGGTGCCATGATGCGTTGTGACTGGCTTCTCTCGTTTTGCCCTCTCTCACTCAGTAAAGGAGCCATCGTCACAGGACATGCTGTCAGTTTCCTGGGGTTCTGGTCCTAGGGGCCACCGCACCACCAGGGGAACGTCCAAGCGGGTGGCTATGCTTTTCCGGTCTCAGTTACACGGATGGCAAAACACCTGTCATTTAAAGCCCATGTCTTTTAAACAAACATCTTACCAAAAGATGGTAATATCCACCCTTCGTTTCAAACATGAAGAAAAAAACCAAAAGCCAGAAATGAATTAAAAGGAATATGGTCATTTTCCCAACCTTCCTGATACACTGGGCCCCTCAAAAAGGGAAAAAATAGCTCTGTCTGGCATGCAAAAGTGATCTACAGTCACCTATTTTTGGTCAACAAAGCCACATGACAGGTTTTATCAAAAACGAATAAAACAAAACATAGTGTACTTGCAGGCTTCACAAACACTCAAAGAGAGGCTCATAAGAAATGAAATAAAGACTGTTTTCCTTCCCCCGCCTCCCCACCCAGGGTAATAAAATTTCTACCAGAACACTCTCGCCTGGCTAATTCTCAAGTCTGAAGAGGAAGATTTTTTACGTAAGCAGGCCAGATGAAGGCCCCTTGGTGCGTGTCTGTTTTTTATTTGTTTTTGTGTTGTTTTGTGGAGGGTTTTGGGTTTTTTTTTTTAAACATAAAAACCAGGAAACAGATTTTTTTACAGCCCCGAGAACCAAAATAGCTTCATCTAAGAAGCTAACAACATGAACAAAAAGTCTGCAATGTGCAGAGGACATCTGACTCATGCCAAAGACAGAAAACCCTATTTCTCACCCAAATAGAAGGAAATGGTTTCGTGGCACTGTGCTCCAAAACACAACAAAGCCCTCGGAATAACTGAGAATCTAGTCTTCCTCCTGGAGCTCGGGGCTCATCCTAGCGCATCAGCCAACTCCAGAGTAGAAAAACCATTAAACAAAAACAAAAACCCTAAGCTCCAGCTTGGTGGTAACAGCCAGGCAGCCCCATCAGTGGGGACGGTCCCGTAAATGGGAAGGATTCTACAGGAAGCCAAGGACTTTTGTCTGTATGTCTTCCATTCCCAAGGCTAAGCACAGAAAGCTTTAAAAATCACGGACAAGATGCCAAAATTACTTCCTGTCTGGAGTAATTTACTGAGAAAGTTCGTGGGCTCCTGCTTCTGGGGCCAGGACCAAACAGGAGGCAGAAATGGCATCCAGGAGACCCACGCATGCCACGTCAGCACAGTCCCCTCACTCACGGCCACCGAACTCTGGTTTCTCGCACAGTAGTAACAGATGACACCCGCATCACCAACCCCACGTTCCTCCCCGTCTTCGCTGTCCCCGCCCTCAGAACCCACATCCAGGACTCACTTGCTGGAATTCATCGTGTACCCAGAGGGACACTCAGGGATGCACTTGTTGTTGTGAATGACGTACTGGTGGCAGCCCTGCCTCCGAGAGTTCTTGCATTTGTTGTGCAGGTCCTGGCAGAAGCTGAAGTTCACGCAGCGCCAGTCCTGGAAGTGGTAGTACGGGGGCGGGCAGGTCTCCACACACGTGCCGTCCAGGTAGAAGTTGCGGCAGGCCACGCACTTGGTGGGGTCGTCAGGCTCAGAGCAGTTGCCCAGGCACTCGCTGTGACAGCAGAGGCCTTGGGCGGTACAGCCGTGCGACTTGCAGATGGTGGGGCAGACTGGAGAGAGAAAGAAAACAGCTGGTCAACGGCTTTGCCCAGTTCCTGTCTGCACAGACAGCAGTGCTAGATGAGGGAGTGCAAGCCAAACCAAACAATAACAGTAACAGCCTTGCTCCTGCAGCACGTGCCACGCGCCAGACACAAAACCATTCACAACGGCACTGACTTGTGTAAGCCCCCGAACCCGGGGTGTGCTCATACATATTTCACAACCACTTCAAAGTCGGGGACAGGGAGGCTCTGCCTTGTAGCATCTGCCAGTGTGCACGGTGTGAATGCCACCAGCCTAGGTACTGCACATGGAGCAGGTGGGAGACAGCGGGTTGCACAGCATCATGTAGTACACTTCCCCCATAAAGACACAACAGTAGCAAACAGCCTCCACAGCATGGATACAGCAGTCCGCCTTGTCCGTGGGGACATGTTCCAAGACCACCAGGGGACGCCTGAAACCACAGACAGGACCAAACCCTAAATAGGAGACTCTCCATGAATTCGCTGCATCCTTGAGGTTGTGCCGGTTGCTGGAGAGTCCACTTGCATCTATCCGGCATCTACCAACCCCACGGCTGCCGGGTAACTGAGAGTCCCCCGTACATGGCACGTTTTTCCCGCACACATGTACCTGTGATAAAGTTTAATTGACAAATTAGGCACAGTACGAGATTAACAACCACTAAGGATAAAACGGAAAAGGTGTAACGATGTTTACAATAAAAGCGACGTGACCGTGACCGTGGTCTCTCTCTTGCTCTCAAAGTATCTTAGTGTACCACAGTCCCCTTTTCACTTAAAGGAAGCACTTCCTGGCCCCCCTTCGGCAAATGCGAGCTGCCGGCAGCACCAGGCCTGGGCTTTAGGACCATTATTAAGGAAAGAAAACCAGGTGACAAGCCCTGCAGTACGATGACAGTTGATCTGATAACTGAGATGGCTGCTGCGTGACTAGGGGGCAGGGAGCGGCCATAGCCTGGGTACAGGGGACACAGGGAGGATTACACAAGATTTCCTTGCCCTATGCAGAACAGCGACACACAATTTAATATGAATTGTTTAATCCTGGCGTCTTCCACGTAGTATTTGTGGACCCCGGGTCACCGAAACCTCAGAGAGTGAAATCGTGGGGCGGGGGGTGGGGGGACGGGGGGACGGGGGACTAGCAGAAAAATGGAGTTAGATCATTAGGAAGCGGCGAGTTTCAAGTACTTATCAACTTTGTTTTTAACATTATTTGATTGTAAGTTTCTATTACTTAAATTTAATAACTACTTGTTTAACCACCAATTCTCAAATTTCCTGAAAATTAAACAGCTGGCTCTAGCAAGCCAGCTCCAGGACACAGCTGCAGTGCTGATACGAACAAGTATATTATTGTCTCCATCGTACACATGGAGAAACCGAGGCACAAGAAGGTTAAGCAGGCTGCCCAAAAGTCATGTATTGCTTCAACAGATATTTGCTTGCACCGATCTAGACACTGCAGCCCCTGTCGGAATAAGGTGGGTGCAGGCCCCGCCGTCAGGAGCTCAGGAGCTCAGGTCTAACGGAGAAAGGGCATTCGTTACTTAAACGTACAATGTGAGGTTTGCAATGTGAGATTCGATGCGCCACACGCACTTCGCTGGAGGCAAGGGGCGGGGACATTCCTGCAATAACCTGAAGGAGATAAGGAAGAGAGGAAGGAGAAGGCTCTGTGGCTGGAGGCAGTTTCTTGTTCGCTGCAACTGAGCTTATCCCCTGAAGGCTGGACCCTGCCCTGGCTTCCTCCATGCCCTTCCCCCACCCACCCACCCCCAAGCCCCACCCCACCCCATCTCACTACGCATCGCATCGCTTCCTAACAGCCTCCAGGCCCAGCTCTGCCTTCCCAGGCTGTAGTGACAGATGGCTTCCCTGGGGCTGGACAGGCCTCCGCCCCAGCATAGCCTATCCTCAGAGGGCTTCTTTCACTCATGCTCTGCACGGTTTGATACACGATTTGGAAACTGGAGAGTGCTACTCCAAATCCTCAGGCTTTTTGATTGCTGCAGCCAACGTCACGGCCTGAGTGGACCCCACTGGCCAGACCCGGGGAACAGAAGTGTCCCCAGAAGCCACATTCACTTATGAGCAGCACTGTCTCATGGAACTTTCTGAGATGACGGAAACGTCCTCAATCTGCACACTGTCTGGCACGGTAGCCACTGGTCCCCTGCAGCTGTAGACTGGTTACTGCAACGAGGAACTACATTTTTTTAAACTGTGGCAAAATACACACAGCAAAAAATTTGCCATCTTAGCCATTTCTAAGTGTGCAGTTCTGTGGCATTCAGCGCACTCACAGTATTGAGCAGCCATCACCACCACCCATCTCCAGAACTTTTCTCATCTTCCAAAACTGACACTGTCCCCATTAAACACTCACTCACCCTGGCACTACCATCTACTTTCTGGCTTAATTTCACGGAGCATGATGTCCTCAAGGTTCATCCATGTTGTAGCAGGTTGTCAGAGTGTCCTTCCTTTCAAGGCTGAATAATATTCCAATGTCTGGATGGACCACGTTGTATTTAATCTATTCACCCACAGATGGAATTTGGGTTGCTTCTGCTTTTTGTGAACAATTCTGCTATGATCACGGGTGTGCAAATATCTCTTCAAGATTCTGCTTTCAATCGTTTTATGTATATATCTAGAAACAGAATTGTTGAATCACAGGGTAATTCAAATTTTAATTTGGGGGGGAAGCAACATACTGTTTTCCACAGTAGCTGTACAATTTCACATTTTGGCCAGGAGTACACAAGGGTTCCCATTTCTACTGAGAAACCAAACTTCTAATTGTATTTCAACTTTAATTTTTATAGCCACAGGTGGCTACTGGCTCTTGCATTGGACGGCAAAGGCTTAGAAAATAAATTCCTGGACAAGGGGAATAAGTCCCATGTGGACTAGTGCCTGTCAGCCTCTCCAAGTCCTCCCAGCCCTAGGCAGGAGCCACCCTGGCCTCCATTCTGCCCTCACATACCCAGGCTCAGTCCTACCTCAGGGCCTTTGCATGTGCTGTCCTGGCTGGCTGGAACACCCTACCCTGCATCCTCTCATGAATGGCTCCTTCTCATCCTTCAGGTCTCAACAGCTTAGAAAGACCTTTGCTGACCTCCCCGCTGCAAGTCACCCTGCTTCTCAAGCCATGTTCTAGCACATTACCTGGTTACATTTTTCATGTAGCTCTTACACTCTCAAAAATTATCTTGGGTGCTCGTTGACTGTCTGTCCAGAGGGGAGCATAGGGGGCAGGGGCACGTCGGTGCCATTCCCTGCACTAGCCCTTGTCACATCCACTCCTTGCATCCAGCAGGAGTCAGCAGAGACAGGTCCAATCAGGCAGAGAGGAGGCAAAGGAAGGGCTTCAGAGCAGTTCCAAGTCCCTAATTTTTAGCTGATGGCAAGAATTCCTGCAAGTACTCCCAGTTTCAGAAGCTCCACAAACACCCTGAAAACCACAGGCAAAATTTGGAGCATCTATGCACTGATGCATATTCTGATTTTTCTCCATGGATCCATAAAGAATTAAGAAGCTGTAACAGGCCCAGGATGGGGTTAACCCACCAATGTCTGTGTAGCTCTTTTAGGGATCACATACCACCCATGAGCTCAGCTGAGACACAGCAGGGCCCAAACTGTAACCTCGACCTTTGGCTCTAAATCTGATATTCCTGGGTCTGAAGAGTGACACGGCCATCCTCAGGGGGCACGTCATCCACAGGAAGGAGTGACGTACATCCAACTTTGTGATGTAGCGCCCTTGCCCCATGGGAACACCACAAAGGCGCCCTTAAAGAGCCAACAGCAACCTCAGTTTTCTTGTTTGTAAAACGGGGGTGATAACAACAGTCCCTTAACTGCTTCTCGTAACTAGACGAGATGATGTGGGTAAAGCACTAGCTTCTTTGATAGACATATTGCAGGTGTGCCATCTGTTAGCTCCTGTGGGCATTATTATTTCTGCCATCATCATTCTTAATGACCTGTCCGCAGATACACAAGAGCTGAAACTCAGTGGCAGGAAGTGATATACGAGGGCTGTTTGCAAAGTATCCAGCCATGTAATATGAAAAATGGAGGCATTTATGGCTGGATTGTTTTTGCAGACAGCCCTCATATCTAAGGTAGACAACAGGGACCTAGGACCCACATAGACCCACCCTCTGGGAAGTCTAATGTGAGAGTAGGAAGGGGCCTATTTCCTGGGCTGGGGCTGTGACTGAGGATCAGTCCTTAAGGTCAGAAGAGGCGTCAGCAAAGACCTAACAAAAACACATAAGCCTTCTGGCCTGGACAATGCTAAGAAAAAAGAGGCAACCACAGCAAACAGGTCAGAGGCTGACCACAGGACTTCTACATCTCATGCTGGAGCCCCATCCAAAAGCCCCATCTGAGAATTATTTCATGCTCCAGCACAGGAGCTGGCAAACTTTCTGTGAAGGGTCACAAAGCAAACACTGGAGCCATACGGTCTCTGTCACATGAGTCCTGCCTGTGGCTGTAGCGAGAATGCAGCCCGGGGCGCACTGTGTCCAGTAAAACTTTCGTTACAAAAGCAGTTGTCAACCCCTTATCCAGTGAGACATGCCTGTGGTTGCTTTACTGGGAAGCCAGACCCCCACTCACAGATGGATATGCGTAATTTTTGTCCACTTGAAGGGACAACCTCCCCCAGTGGCCGTTTTATTGCCCCATAGGACAATAAGCAGCCCTGTATCTAGCTTTGCAATCCTATTTCAGTGACTGTAAGGGCTTCGGCTTTACCTTAAGGTTGGCCCCCGCAAAGGGTTAAAAAATAAATGTGTTCACAGGTGTTCTTTCCTGCTTTTCCCCCCTAAGAGTTCTGTTTTTAACTTTTGAAGAAAGTTAAACTTTGATAACGATAAGCTAACTCTGGGTGTCTCCTCACTTTCTTTCCAAGTACTTTATCTTACTTACTTACTTACTTACTTACTTACTTACTAGAAATGTCACTCGGGGGGGGGCCCCCTTGCCCCCACCCTCATGCTGCATTAAGGAAACCACGTGTTGTGCAAGATGAAAAAACAGCCCTTATGCAGGACGGTGCTGACTTTCCTCTCTCCATGCCCCTGGCTCTGCTCCCTGTTTAGACACCAAATGAGTCCCAGCAGCCCAGTCCCAGGGGGCTGCCACCCCCACGCTGTTTCTGCCAGACAGATGGCAGCCTTTTCAAGAAAATGCCAAGCAATCCAGGAGCTGTCAAGCTTCCAAGGACAGGTGCACGCTGTGCATGGGGAGCAGGTATGCAGACCTGCCCGGGGATGGCAAGCAGCAGTCCTCCCCTCCAAACACACCGGTTCCTTGTCCGTCCAGCCACCTGCCACCCCCAAACGGCCTCAGGCTGCTGGCCCCAATTTCTTCCCTGTTCTCCCTAAAGTTGCCAAAAGCCCCTGGCCCCCACTTCCACCAGCAGAAGCAGCCTCTACCTTCCTGAAACTTTCCACCTCAAGTGCCTTTTCACTATATCTTGCTGAGAAGACTGAAAACTGAACTCTAAATAAACTGGAGGAGGGGGAAGGAGCTCAGAATTCCCTGGGGACCCCCTAGAGCAAGTGCAGTGCTCCCCACTCAATGATGCTGGCCCTCAAAAGAGATTTAGAGATGCCGACTCATTTAAGAGAGCTGCTTCAAAGCAAAGGAGGCAAGTCCAATTTGACCCAGTATTTCCGCTTCTAGGAATCAACCTGCAGACGAGAACGTATGTGCGCAGACACCTGGACGAGGATATTCTTCACCCCACAGGGCATTATTAACCGGTTGGGTTTATAAGAGCAAACGTCTGGAAACAATCTAAAGGTCCACAGCAGAGACTGTGTAAATAAATTAGTGCGGGTCAAGGAGGTGGGATAGCACGCAGCTATGAAAAAGGAGGGGCTCTGTGCATCCTGGTGCTGCAGCCGCTTCCGAGTCAGCACGAAGTGATCACAGCCAACGCAGAGCAGGGTCCAAGGAACAGCACCCGCCCACCTGCGGAGAAGGGAAGCGGCACACACAGGGGGGACGACATGGGACAGTTGGTTCGAGACAGTCGGCAGTTTTTTATATTATTAAGCATATACGAATCTTTCCTATCCTGACCACACAATCTAGGGGTTTACCCAGGTGAAATTAAAAAAAAAAAAATACACACACACACACACACACACACACACACACACGCAAAGACCTGGATGGCAATGTTTACGGTGGCTACATTCATAATCACTCCACACTGGAAAGAGCCCCGTGTCCCTCCCTGAGGAATGATACCATGTCTCCTCCATACAATGAACGCTACTGAACATTCAAAAAAGGATGAAGTGCTGATAACCCGCACAACAACATGGAGAATTTCAAATGCATTATATTGAGTGTAAGCCACACACTGCATGATTCCATTTATATGATACCCTGGAAAAGGCAAAACTATAAGGACAGTGGACACAACAGTGGTCACTAGGGGCTGGAAATGGGGAGACTCTGACTGTAAAGGGACCCAGGAACTCTATGTATTAGCCAAAACTTGCAGAACTTTACATTAAAACGGGTGAAGTCTGCTGTATGTAAACTGTATCTCAAAATGGAGAGAAAAGAAAAAGACAGGGAGTTCCCTGGTGGTGTAGTGGCTTAGGGCTTCGGCGCTGGCGCTGTCAGCGCTGCGGCCTGGGTTCGATTCCCAACCAGGGAGCTACCCACATACCAAAAAAGCAAAAAAAAAAAAAAAAAAAAAAAGAAAAAGACAAATGGAATATATGGCCGGCCCTCTGCAAGGGCCACAAGAACTGTGTCCTGACTGCCTGTGGGAAACAATTAGATTTTTATTTTTTATGATGTACGTGTATTACTACCCTTTTAAAACTAATGTACAAGTATATTTGAAAATACATTTTCAAAAAGACTGCTAGACAATTAATACATGTAATTGATCAATTACATAATTCTACCCTAAAATGTCCCGGTAGTGACTATGGAAGAATAGCTAACAGGCAACCATGAGAGCTTTTACAAAGGTTCCCTTAAGATGATTTTTGCCTTATTACAAAACCAGAAGTCAAGTCGTCTAAATATCAAATGTGATCCTAGACTAGAACCTGGACCAGGAAAAATATTGTTGATGATGAACAACACTGGCCCAACGGATGAGATTTATAGACAAGACTGCGGATTAAAATATTGTATCAGTGTTAATTTCGTGATGTTGGTCACTGCACCATGGTTGTATAGGAGAATTTTCTTGTTCTTAGAAATACCCACTGAAGAATTAAAGGTTAAGGGGCACTGACTGCAACCAACTCTCAAATGGTTCAGAAAAAAATATATGTACGTATATAATGTGTGTGCACAAATACATTAGAGAGACAATAAAACAAATAGGGTAATACGTAACCAATCAATGAATCTAGGCACAACTCCTGCAATTTTTCTGTAATTGAAAACTACATCAAAATTAAAAGTTACCAATTTATCCAAAGCAAGGTTAAAGGCTGGAATAGCGGTAGAGACAACAGTGACGCATTGTAAATGACATACCTACAAAAATACAGCCCCTTTTTTCCTTTGCCTTTTAAAATTCAAATCAGTTTGATTTTTCCTAAGCTATGTGATTAAAACAAAATAAAACCCCAAAATTAAAAAACCGACTATTAAATGTTTCCATAGCACCACATATGCTAATAACATTCTGTTACATTCCTTTCCAAAGCCTGTAGTTTAAAAAAAAAAAAAACAACTCAAGATTTATTATTCCAAAAATTACTGCTTTCCAGAAATTTCTAAACGGAACACTTGCGTCATGGGCTTGCAGACACATTCATCACAGTGCTCCAGGGCTTTCCCTGAAAGTGTGAATTTTATAAACTCCTTAAAGTAATTTACTTTGTTCCATTCAAAGACTTTTCTCCCTCACGCCAGCCCCGGACCCTAACAGCTGAGGGTCGGGTCCCTCGAGTCCCGGGGAGCGAGCAGCACGTTGTAGAGAAATTCTTCCCACTGGAAGCTAGTAAATGATTTAAAGAAGGGGTCGGGGGCGGCGGGGGTGAACTTTTGACAGCTCAGTGGTCAAAAGGCGCCCTTTCAAGTCTGCGATCCCCGAGAGGCGGCGACCGCAGGAGCGCGAGTCCTTGAGGCCCGGATATTCTCCTTTTCCCTCCCTGACAATGCCGCCCCCACGCGCAAATAGAATCGCTTTCCAGATGCATTTGGAATTGAATTGCAGAGCTCTCGGAAGAAATACGGACGCACACGCCAGGCACAGGGTAGAGTCCCAGGGGACCGCCCCACTAAGGCAGCCTCAGGATTGGTCAGGCAACTGTGCGCGCAATCACG